>WYDI02021659.1:0-35007 GCA_009867235.2 Psittacus erithacus | reverse complement strand
CTTCGACCTGCTGGTCATGCTCCTTTTGATGCAGCCCAGGATACGGTTGGCTTTCTGGGCTGTGAGCACACACTGAAATGGGCTCACATTCAGTTTCTCATCAACCAGCATGCCCAAGTCCTTCTCCATAGTGCTGCTCTGAATCTCTTCTCTGCCCAACCTGTAGCTGTATTTGGGATTGCTGACACCCAGGTGTAGGACCTTGCACTTGTCATGGTTAAACTGCAGTTTCAATGCTTAAGATTCAAAAAATTCTGGATATTAACATAGTCTATTTTTGTTACATGAATCATTCCCACAGAGAAGGTAATTTCAAACACAAAGTTGAAGGTCAGAATGCTTGGCAGGCAACATCATATACAGGCAACACCATAAACAGCATTTTACTGTCAATACTAGAGTTTGACTACTATATCTTCAGGCTAATCGATTATAAGACAGCTCTTTCAGAGTTGGACAAGACAGAATAAAGCTACTCAGCATCTTCCTTTTCTCTTCTGTTTAAAAGGAAAATTAACCGTTGTAATTTGTCTTTTCATATATGTAGAAAGCAAGAATGCTATTAAGTAAAAAGTTCTCCAAATTTGCTAGATAGGAACCAACAGTTATTATGCCAGAGCAGCTGCAAGAGTGCAAACTTATTACATGAATGTGCTTGACTGTTTTTGACTTGGGCCTTGGTCTAGACAATGTAGTGATCTCCCAAATTTAATCAACAGTTAGCCAGTAACTTAAATTTTCAGGAAGACACCTCTTTCACAAATATGAAAAACTTGGAAGCACAGCCACAGCGTCAAAGCTTAATTGGCCTGTGCATCACTAAAACACAGCCTAGTCTGGACACTGCAGAAGAACTTGGAAGCATGTTCCGCTCCTCCATTTCACTCTGGGCAGCTACTATGTCAACAAAGATAAAGAACAGCAATGGGGAGATTTCTAGTATCAAGAGCTAACGATGAACTATTAACAGGCAGAAAATTCCACTGAAAAAAGGAAAAATGGGAAGATATGCCTCACAGGTATTCAGACATAAGTTAAAATGACTAAACTACCAAATAATTTAGTTTGGAAGGGCATACAGTCTGTCTTTCCACTTAAAGCAGCCCTTACTTCAAAGACAGACTAGACGGTTTAGGGCCTTGCCAAATCAAGTTTTGAGTATCTCCAGGGATGGTGACAGCACAGCCTTTGGGCAACCTGTTCAACTGTTGACAATTCTCACTCTGAAATATTTTTTCTAAATCAGAATATTTCATCCTGTGACATCATGGCTGTTGCCTCCTATTTTGCTCTGAAGAGCTTAACTCAGTCTCCTCTGTAACCATCAATTGGTAGCTGAAGACAGCAACTGGATCCACTCTGCTTAGTCTGGTCTCTTCCAGGCCTCTCCTTTATAGATCATGTGTTTTGGCCCCTCATCATTTCACTTGCCCTTTCCTGGATTCACTCCAGCTTGTCAATGCCTGCATGTCATACTGAGAGAAATGGCAGTCACCTAAAAGTGGGCACAGTGAGATTCTTTTATTCTGTAATATTGTGCATGGATCGAACATTAAAAAGGCGTAACACAACCTGCCAACATTTTCTTCCTGTTGTTTTAAGAACAATACTCAAGCTCCTCAAAACACAACACAAATTGGATGTTGAAACACTTCAAGGGAAACTTCCAGGTTACTCCTACTTTGACAAATACACAGAATGAAGTCTTTTCAGTGATTGCTACTGCCAACACTTACTTTGAAGAGAAGCCGCGCTGACGGCTACTTGAGAAAACTCTGTTTACAATAGGTTCTCGAATACTGAAAAACATCTTTGGTTCTTCTGGACTGCAGACCAAGGACTCATTGTAATCATTTGTTACTGTAAATAGAGAAATCATGCATTAGTTTTTCCTGAAAATATCAGTTATTCTCAGAGACACACAATCCTCCAGGAAAGAGCAGCTTCCCTTACAAGATGGAATACTGAGTCTCAACAGATGTTTAACAGCCTTCACCTGCAAATAAAAAATTAATTTTACAGAAAATTCTTTTTAATTCTATTGCATGGAACTCAATAGCTCTCTTCAGGTGATTACGTGTCTCTAATCTTGGAACAGAAATTCTCCTGAAGATCAATATATATGAAAGTCTAAATAAGTGCTTTCATACTGAGTCAGACATTTTCCACCAAATGTGCCTAAATAATGTCTGCAAGAAAGACTAATATTGCAAGAGTACTAAATACTGAAAGCAGTAGTAAGAGTACAGACAAAATTACCTAGTTAAAGTTAAAACACCTTAAAAGAAATCTTGCCTTTTTCACTAACCTTTCTGTACTAGTTCTGTGTTCAATGGCATATTCAAACTTCCTTGCTTTTTTGCTGTTAAGCCAAAAAAAAGAGACCCAGTTAGATACGTGTTTATCTTTATATAAACTTGGCGAGTAATGCCATACTGTTCACTCACCGATATTAAGGATCTCTTCAACAGCTTGTTGTGCTATCTTGTTAATGTTATAGGACCTAGACAAAGAATCACAGGTCTTGTTTACTAAACAGTACAACTGCGGAGAAAACCAAAACAAAAAATCTTGCACAAAGAATAATATTCAACATCAGGAAGAAATAAAAATAATAATTAAAAAAAAAAAAGCTTTAAATTGACTCTTGGTTTTACACCTACCTGTGGCTTTGTAAACCTTAATAAACAGTTAAGTAACTCTTCAGGAAAGAGCAGCATGATACCGAGGATGCAGTATTCTTACCAATAATCCTCCTGCCTTAAAACCCAAATAATTGCTGATTTAAGTCTGTATTAAAAAAAACACTGCATGACAGTTTTATAGACTTTGTGTGTTCTTATCCCTTCTATCCACCTCTTGCTAATTAATACCCTGTTAGTTCTTACTTATGGGACCCAACACTTCTTTACAAATATTATGCCTCTTTTTCTATATCCTAAAGCATGGGCTTTAATCTCACAAGAATCGGTGTATAGAGAAAAGGAACTGTCAGATCAGGCATTTTTGCATTTGCCACATTTGGATGCAAAGCAAGCCAGCGTAAAAACTCAGTCTGGACTAAGTCTGAACTCCAACAAAAGTCTCCTTCTTGTGCCCAAGCTCAACTGGAATAAGGTAATTACAGCCCCTGTATAGCATTACTGTGCACATGTCAGGTGCCTACGTCTCAATACAAGTTAAAAATACTTTTGTCATGGCAATAAACCACTTCAAACTGCAACAGACAACCACTGTACATCTAATAGACTATAGAACTGCTGAGGGTGGTTGTCTGAGACACTTTCTCTTACATTTACTGCCCACCTGCAAGCCTGAGCAGATGCTAGCAAGAAACTGAGATGCACAGTTTGAAACTGTTCTCTCTCTCCACTAGGTATCCTTTCATGCAAGTTTTGGCAGCTGAAGGAAGCACTTGGATATTTAGATGCTTTTCAGTCTGAAGCCTGAAATCCCAGGAGACCCCTTAAAACACTGGCTAAGGAAGATCACTCCACTGAGGCTTGGCCGCAGTTTAGAGACATCCAGCAGTATACACTGATTACAGCAGTGGAGATGGGCAACCCTGGAGTTTGGTCCCTGGTTCTGGCATTGCTCAGTAGGAAGTGTATGAGCAAATAAAATGCAGAGCAGCACTGAACTAAGACCATACAGTCCCAAGGTACTGAACACTACAAAAGTTACTCTAGCAGTCTGCCAATTTCATCCTTGGAAGCCTCCAGGACTACGTTATGCTGACTGAATACAAAATTCTGAATTACAATGAAAAGTAAAACTCAGTAACCATGGTTACAACATGACTATTCATTTTTGAATTTCATTAAAAGCTTTCATCTTAGTCAGCCACATAAATCCAAGATTTGTTGTACAACTTTAAACTATAAGCACAGTCAGATTTCCAAATGAAAGAGGCTCTCACTGTACAGGTCTCTGACATCTCAAAATTGATTTAGACTTATAAGCAGTACCATAGCTTGTTTAATTTAGCCCTCTGATTAAGCTAGCACAGATCTGCTTAGATATGCTGCCTCAGTTTAAGGGGAAAAGTTTGGCAAAGAGACTGTGCCATTTTAATTAAATTTCAAACAGGCAATAGGCTTGGAAGGAGAATGAACAGCAGATGTGCCAGAGAACACTTAAATCTGTTTCCAAGTACACTTTTCCCCATTCTTGTAAGAGGTTAGGTTTTTAGAAGTTTTCCACGCTACTTCATCTAAGAATTTTAATTTTAGCCAACAAGAGCAGTCCAGAGATCCCTCCAATATGCTCTGCAAGCAAGAGCAGAATCTCTTTCCCTTGCCACCCCAACCATTCAACTCAGAAGCAAGCAAACTCTTCCACCAAAATTACACCTAAGGTAAACTTCTATCTCAATGTCTCAGCTCCCCACCCTTTCAACTCTTCCCATATGCACAAGAGAGGGGTGCTCTGCTCTTTTCATACCCCTGAAACAGCTTTGGACCATACCAGCAGTGAGAATATTTGGATGTTGAATATAAGCACTCAGTCATAGCTCAGGAGAGTCTCAGGATCGACAAAATGCTTAAACAAAATAGGTCCATCTAGCTTATCTGAAGCAATGTTTTATATCAAAGCAGCAACATGTACTTACCATGCTTTCGATCCAGTTCCAGTACACACATTAAGCCCTGAACTCTTCTGTTTTTCCCAAGGACCATCATCAACAGATATCTCATAATAGGAGGCCCTATGAAGCGAGAATTTAAAACTGGGTTTGCAGGATTTAAAGTTCTCCCTGAATAAGACAGAACACACAGCCTTATCAGGCACATAAAAACTCAGAGCAGCTAGTTTCAAATCTGGACAATTTCATAGTCTTTGCAGTGTTTCCCATTTGGCAGCCACTTTTGATTCACTGTTTTACAGCATTTTTTATAAGGGACAAGAGTGATTTTCAGCATGAACAGTGGCAGTTTTTCTACAGCCACTTTTCCTATTAAATTATACACAAAAACCTCTGCGGTTCATCTGGGAATAGCTTCATATGCAAGCAGGGTTTGCTGGCCTCACAAATAAAACTAAAAATACATTACCTTCCTTGTGTAATTGTTAAACTACTGAAAACCTGTGTTTATGCTATGATTTGGTCTCATAAAATTACACGAGGGAGCACTAAGAAGTAAGGTACTCCATCATCAGCAAGTAATAACATGGCTTCAAGCTGAATTCTCAATCACTTTATTAATTAAAAATCCACTGTGATTCTTCATGAACAGTTTAAGTTTTACAACAGTTGGAAGGCTTACATTTCTCTCCAGGGCAAATTCTTCATAAAACTCAGATGTAGTAAGTCTTGGGGCATAATCACAATTCTGCAAGGTATTACTTATATTATCAGCAGATTTTTAGGCATAGAGAGACCAGTCTCTCTGAAAACTTCAGAACATCCAGGAGTATATTTATGAATTAAAGATGTTGATATTCATAACTGCCTAATTCAAACAGTATGATGTAGTCTTCAGATTAAGATACCATCTTAGAAAAACACTACATTGCCTGTGTTCAGCATGTCTGAGTTTCACCTTTCTTAGTAGAAGGGGGTAACTGAGCTGTTTTATGTGATGAATATTTAAGTCTGGATCAACTAGGAAATACACCTCTTGAATATTTAGTGTCACAGTTTAGATTCCTAGTAACCAAGGAGGTTTTGTGTACTTGCTTTTGAGAACATGGGAAGATGAAAGAACTGGAAGCAAATGAAGAATGCAGGTGCACAACTTAATTCAGTTTAAGACAATTTTTGCAAGCTGGGTATGAAACTGAAGTTCGTTTTTTTCCCTCTCCACTTCCTTCAGTTTCCTTGTTTTCTTAACTAACATGCAGAGTAAGACCTTGGAAGAAGCATCTACAGTTATTTTGTCTTAATATATAGCAGACTCATGCCTTACTGAAAAGTTAGCTGAGTGACGTCGTTATTTAGCCTTCAAGCGCAAGGTCCTCTTACTGAGGTTTATTCCTACACCCACTGTGTTCCTAAATACTTCTTAAATATACTGGAACCAAAGAACACAATGTATCTGTGACACTGAGAAGAGGGCTATTGCAAAGTGTTGGAAAGCAGCTCTGTGTTCCTTTCTCACTGTGTGTTAAAGAAACTTTCAAAAATCTTGATAAAATTAGGTTTAACTTAGTAGAGAGCAAAGTTTCTATCTCTCAGACTAATTCCTTTGGCTCGCCTGAGGGTGCAGTCCGGATGGAAGATAAAGCGCCCGTGGAACATTTATATTGTTTCCAGCAGCAATCACAGTGTCCTAGACACTGCACAAACAACGAGACGCTACTCTAAACAACTTAAGTTGGTTTGGTTTTTAAAGATGCAGAATAAAGGGGAAAGAGATAGAAGATACAAGTTTGGCCAAATCCTCACAAAGGATCATGTTTTAACTGTTTTCATACAGAGCCATATTGTCCACAGCTTTCTTGTTACTGGCAGAAATGCACTGATCTTCAGGACAGAAAGGACAGCCAAAGGTATCCCGGATAATGCAGTACCAGGATTTGATACAAACTAATTTCTTAAAACAACAAAATAAGTGTTTTCCTACAATAACAGAGCTTCTCACAAAAGCAGGCTGATGCCTTTGCTCTAATGACAGACAGGCAGGGAAAGGAGTACCTGGTCATATTAAAAACTATTTCTGCTTGGTCATGCTAAAAGCTCATGAAAAGATATTTAACAAGAGATGCATGAAGCACTTTAAGGACAGATAATCAAATCTCCAATTCACTGTAAAGACAGTAAGTGAAAGCATTTGGTTTCCTAAGAACAAAGCAGGAAAGGAGTAAACCAACGAAGCAAATAGCCAGGAATAAGGAAAGATGAAAGAATGGCCAGACAGCAATGCAGAAAAACACAAATTAACACCACCGCACTTACATCTCTGAAAATACACTTTGCAATCACCAGCAATACTCTTATGAACTAGAGCATTGTTTGACATCATTGATTGTTCATTGCTATGTCGTAAAAATAAATTAAGTCAACTGTGCCTTGCTGCAACAACAAATAATTACACATACCTGGAGGAAAGAGATTCCCCAATGAAGACTTCATTGAGGGCTCTCACTGGTAAAAGATGTGGACCAGGTATGTCAGATCCTGCAGATATAAAATGTAACAGTTATGAATCACGGCTCTAAAACCCAAATATTCAAAACCAATTCACAACTCACTGAAGGACACATTCTGCTGTTTGTGTTTGTACTCTAGACATAGTGTTCCATCTTCTTCAAGGACTCATTTTTCACCCATTTAGTCTGCAGTGGTCCTTGTCCTTTACTGGAGACTACACATATTCAAACCGAGGTCAATAAGGCGACAACACTTATGTTCTGACATTACTTTCCTTGAAAACTCAGGGTAACCAGACAGACTGAAGTCTTCTGCCAGTGATTCAGCCTTGTTAAATTCACTGACAGTGACTTAACAGACATTTCTGATAAAGTTCAAGGAATTAAGACTTTATACCACAGGGTAACTAAGGGGGATTAACAAATTGTTCATGTAGACAAAGCACCTCTCAGTAAGAAAGTGCCAGACGCCAGTTAAGGATAGAATCATGCATCTTCAACCCATGACAAAGAAAACTGTCAAAGGTGTCTAATGACTGAAGATTTACCCAGGGAGAAATTCTCACTTCAAATTATGACTTCTAATTTCTCATTTGTTTTCTGACAGCCTGTGACCAGTTTTTTCAATTGCAAAGTAACCTATCTCAAATGTAGCACAAGTTAAGAGCATGCGTGCAGGTATACTAACACACTTGAAGTGTGGAGCAGCTAAATCCATGGTAAAATGTTCATGCGGTGCCATTAGTAACTCCAAGAGACAGCACTTTAAAAAAACCCTCAGGTATTCTTCCAGCAGATAATATTACATAAAAACATCTCTAAATTAACTATTAAGACTGAAAACTGGTTCTAAGAGTTTAGTCCGGAATAAACCTATAGAAATAAAAATACTCCCTTCTAAAAATCCTTAATCTGGATCTTCAGCTAATGAGAGCTGTCTCTGTCTCTTGAACAGAGCAATAAGACTTCAAATATTTCAACTCTTACAAATATTTATCTCCCATTCCAAGTTATCATAACAAAATGATTATATCCCTGTCAGATTTTAACCTACTTTGATCCTGGAATCTTTCATTTATGTGAGCCCTGCTGTGTTGCTCTTGGCTTAGCTGTTGTTCATGTAAATCTACAGGGATTGGGTTAATACCAGTTCCTTCAAGATACAGTCGGATTCTTTGCCGCCATTGCCACCTTAGAGAGGAGAAGAAGTTGGTGTCAGTAGATGAAATATTTGTTAGAATACTAGGACCAGAGTCTTCACTTTCAGAGCAGAGCACCTTAAAGTTAAATATACTCCGTTATATTTCAAGTTCTATAGCTTCCACTACAATTTCCAGATTTAGGAAATCAGTCATACTAAAACATAAATATGCTACACTTGCTTTTGTTTTTTCACATGTTTTTGTATGTGTAAAATAAGAGGAGACTGGCCAAAAGTAGTCTACAAACATTATACATAAGAACTCTTTATCTTTTTAGACATGTGATCCTAATTTATGAGTTCATGACTGATGCAGTGATTTTGAGAACAACAAACTCTCAGACATTTATGCAGCAACAAATGGTGTACTTTTACCATCTTCTGTTTGTTTTTGTAGATATTCAAAAAAGCAACTCTGTCCACCCCTTCATACATAAGGGCCACAAGTATCCTCATATTTTAAGAATCTCTCCTAACCTTGGAACTTAAGAAGAATTCAAATTAAGAAAGAAAATGATATAAAAGATATTCTTCCTTAACATACAACAATTCAGGTTTTCTATTTCTTCTAGAGGAGAGATCAATAATTTTTTTCCTCTGACAATTTAGAGATTATATAAAACAAAACAGAACACTAGTTTTGATTAAGAAAGCAAATCACAAGGAAGTGTTATGAGCACATTTTTTCCCAGTTCACATGTTGACAGCTGGATGACAGTAGACAAGTTTCCTGAAATTACAAGGAAGACCTGTGCTTTATATGACTACATTACTCGTTTTTCCCCATTGCCATCCTGATATTGCCTTACTCAACACATCCTTAGTATAACCACCTATCTGCCCTTAGATTCAAAGTATGGTTTTAGAAATTCAGGCAGACAGTCTTTGATGAGTATCATTATGCCAGCCTCCTTACAATACTCATACTAGAACACGACAAAACCCTTATAAAATTAGAAAATGGGACTATACTCCTATCATAACTGTACTCTGAGATCCTGTTACACCACTGACCATCAAAACAAAAAAAACATAGCTTGTCCTTTATAAATCTGCAACTCAGTAATGTTGGCTGTTTCATGCGACTACAAGGTAACTGCTTTCACATATTGCTGCACTGACACCTCAAGGATAAGATGAAAAGACAATGCCCTTTTTCAGTCTCTGTCATCTCACGGCCCATACATAACTCTGAGCCATCAAAAGCTCTTCCAGACAGGCTAATCCAGTTACCCACGTATGTTAAAGTTTCCTTAGGGCCAAATAAATCTGAGAACTGCCAAGTGAAACAGTCAGGTCCCTGCTCAAAAACATCAGTTCCTGTTATTCTGGAAAAATAACCAGGGAGATCCTTTATGCTTCATTCTGGTGAAGCTTCAGCTCCATTATAAGAAACAACAGGAGTGTCAGTAACAAAAATATAAAATGGCATCCAACAAAACATTGGAAGTGCCTAGATTATCAAGGGAGGTTACCTGAACTACCAGGACCAGCTTTACCTATGCAGCTTAGCATGACAGAGTATTAAAAGCCTCTGTTTTCTAAGTCTCTGAAAGGCAAGTTGAAAGTACCTTTTCATTTAACAATACATACTGAAAATCCTTCAATTATTTAAAGTTGATCCTGATTACTGTATTCATCTCATTTCAGAATTTATCTATGGCATAAATACAAATACACTTCAAGAAACAAATTAAATGTGCTAGAAGTATAAACAAAACCCAACTGCAACACATTCCACATGAATTACTTATTTCTGTTTGATGATTTGCAGTCATAAAAGTATTCTGGAATGTTAATATACCACAGAACAATGCCTCTTTAAATAGTTAATAAAAAAACCTCTTCCTTAGTCTGTCCTTTAAATTCAGGTTGCTTCTTCAAGTGAGATTCTTCTAAGAATACCTTGTACTGAAAACATTAAGCTATCTTCAGCATAAAAAAAAGCTTTGCCTTACACTTGATCTGTCAACAAAATTTAAGCCACTCCACCTTAATCATCAAAAACCCAAATGCAACACTGCCCATTTCCTAAATATATGGGCTTCGTTAGCTTCTCTTAATATGGCTCATCACTATGAGTCTTGAAGTATGTAAACCA
Source organism: Psittacus erithacus (assembly GCA_009867235.2). Classification (NCBI taxonomy): domain Eukaryota; kingdom Metazoa; phylum Chordata; class Aves; order Psittaciformes; family Psittacidae; genus Psittacus; species Psittacus erithacus. The sequence continues at coordinate 24,613 of WYDI02021659.1, read as the reverse complement.
ATATACCATTTACAAGAATGCAGTTCCTCGTTTACGAATTTGCTAAATCAGAAAAGCAAATCAACTACTGAAGGTCATGACAAAAGTCCTTGCTGTAACTGCCAGTGAATTTTACCCTTCGTATTCCAATCTCACTCAAATACACACCCTCTTTTCACTACGATAAACACCTACACAGAATTTACAATTGAGGTATAAAGATTTTACTAAGCATTATCTGCTCCTTAGGAATTCTAATCATTAAGTATTTTCCAATCGTAATGTGCTTTGGAAAACCAAAGATCAGTGAATCCTACCTGAACTCACCACGAGAAAGCTTCTGTAGTGCTTCAGGAAATGAGTGTGTGTATCTCACAGGCAAGCACAGGTGACCTTCAGATCTGGCAGCAAAAAAGGACAATGAAAATGATAGGGTATCTATTAAGGCTTGGTTCCTTTGAAAAACAAAATAAACATCTCTTTTTCTAACACAAAGCAAAGTTACACTTGGACCTTTATGAACCTGTACTATTCTCACATAAATAGAATACCAGCAACAGTATAACCTCTTTCAGCTCCCAGGGTCTATGTGTATGACACAGCATGTTTCTCCCACATTTCCCCTGAAAAATAGCTGTTCAACTAGTAATCCTGCAGAAATAGGCAGGTACTAATATAGTTCCTATCATCATAGTTCTGGCAAGGAATTCAAGCTTAATAAACCTTGCAAGTTAGGAAGAAACTCTCCTTCATTTACACACAAGTTAGTGACACAAGACAGGTAAGCAACATTCCTAAGATCAAAAAAATCTCACATCAAAGCCGGGAGACAAAATACTACTCCCCTTTCATGAGTGACACTTGATAACTTGCAGGCGCTTGTTATTTGAAACCTGCTATTCAGGCTTGACACTGTAAAAATATGTATCCACTGCATTCAGAAAGTTTTGGAAGAGGAAAAGAGTATGGAAGGAATTAAAACTTTTGTCCACCACTCTTATCTACTAAGGTTAAATTAATTGGCAACATCAAAAGCAGAAACCCAAATCTGAAAATTTCAGCAGACAGAAATTCAGTAAATTCTGAGTTTTACTTGCCATCCATTTGAAGATTATACCAGCCAGGCAGCACTAATACACTGCATCCACCTGCCCAAATCAATCTTATGGCTAGGTGGATGCAACTTGTGTGGAGTTTATAATAAGAAAACTAAATGCCATTAATTGGCTGAAGAGACTGCATTGTCTGAGGTATGACACTGTTTACAAGAAGAAACCAAAACAAACTTTTTCATCTGAGGCCCTACTGGATTTCCAACAGAAGCCACCTTCTTCGTAAAGAAGCCATGTTTCTGTGTATTCAGGAACCACACTTTGTAGCTTTTGTTACATCCCTTTTCCTCTCTCTGTTCTATACTACCACACCTAGCCTCAAATACCTGGTTAGTAATGCAAGTTAACTAGGTGCAAGTGTTGTTACACTGCTGTGGGGAAACAACTGTGGCAGTTTAACACAGTCATGCTTATTCAATACTACTTAATTTCCTCTCAGATGAGATAGGATAACACATTGTGGAAACTTTATTAAAACAACAGGTTCACTTGATATCTGCAATCCACTAGAACAGCTATTTATGCTGCCAAGTGCTTCAAGCATGTCTCCATGCATCATAAAACAGATGCATGTTGCGTCTGGTATTAAACAAGGCATTGTTTTCCCAAATGTGCTTTTACCTTTCAGGATCAGTATTTACTCCAATAACTGGTTTGGATTTATCAAAGACCTTACTGGCAGCCAACAACATTGTACCATCACCTACAGATAAAGCAAAACTAAAGTTAGTTTCACTTCACATTCTAGGATCACAAACGAAATAGTCTCGGGTGTACTGCAGTATTACCACTGTGTGCCTTTATCTCCACAATTGATCAGGTAAGCTGCACAAAAATAAAACAGAACACAAAACTTCTGGTACCTTTTAAAGTAGAACAGTGAGAACTGAATTCAAGACAGCAAATGTGATTAGAAAATGTACAACTTATTTGACAGCTATACATGCCCAGGCAGCTGAATTTGGCAGAAGCAAGTCTGAAAAGAGATCTATGGAAATTTTTGTATGCTTATCAGCTGGTAAGAGATTTAATAAATTTAGAAAGTATTGCTAATCAAAGACATGGAACACAGGAAAAAATACCAAATTTTACTGTGAATCATGTAAAACCAAGGACTTAGTTCTACCTCAGTTGTTATTCTAGAAGGCACAATTTAAAGGTCTTATTTGAACCCAAACAGGTGCCCTTGGAAAAGAAGTATTGGATAAAACTGTGAAGCAGAAATCTTGAAGTGTTGCTAGCTTCTGCAGATACTGGTATTCTTTCCTGTCTGTAAACACAAGGACGACTAACCTGAATTAGTTATTGCACCAAGATGTAAGCTCTGAAGACTGCTTGTTTCACAACCATGACAAAAGTTGCCACAGTCACACTGGCACTTTAATCTCCATCTTAGAAGAGTTCTTTGAAATACACAGGAGTGTATTAGGATGCTTCAGGAATGCACACATACCCTTTTCTATCTGTTCTGCATGGTAACCAGTAGCTAAGGGCAAAGTGGACTCAGTGGGGAGGAGAAAAAGGCAGAGCAGTGATCAACTCTAATTGCCACAAAAGACTGAACATTATGTCAGAGCCCAGCAACACACTGGCCATTTTTTGCAAATCACAAAAATAAGACTGAATGAACTACTGCAAAACAACATTAAAAATAAACACATTAGTTGCTCTGTTGGTTTATTGAAAAAGCTCTAATCAGGCTGCTCAGTAGTTGCATACTTTTACCTCTACCACCCAAATAGATACTCCAGCCACTGGAATTAAGTGTGAAAGCAAGAAAGACAGTTTGAGCCAAGAGAAGGAAAAGGTAGTATGTTAGTCTCCACATACCAAAGAGTAGGGTTATAATCAGATGACAGCAAGTATTTTAATCTCTTTGGTTGAAAACTATAGTAAATCGCACAGTTTATATTGTTATACACAAACCAAACATTTCCAAAGTGGCAATGTGCTGGGATTCACTTCCTAGTGCTACAATTTTACACCCTACAGTTAGAGAGGATGGTCATATTTCCTGACAATTAGATAAGCAATTAGATTTCAAAATGTGCATAACTCAAATGCTTCACACACTGCAAAATATTTTTGGAAAATGTATCTGTGAAAAGAGATTACATATGTTGTGTACACTGCAAATGAATGCTTTCCTTTCATAAAGTCATACCTCCTGCTGATATAACTGCATCTGCCCACCGAACTGTCTCTTCATTATACTCTCGACGTTTAACAAGGCGAACTTCTATCCTCTCGTTCCTGCAAAGCGCATAAAAAGCCTGAATGAGTCCTATATTGCTCCCAGTCATATCCTTATGAAACTGACATGTAATTACGTGCAGTGGCTTAAAAGCATTTGATATTCACAGAAATCCTTTAAATCTTTTTTTATTTGTTTCAGAATAACATGCAGTGTGTTAGTTAACTGAACTGAGCTAGTTCCTGCTGTGATTCTTTCAGGAATTCATTTATCTGTATTGCCCTGTTTCTAGTATACCTATTTTATTACGGCGTGTAACACAAGGCTTCCTTTTGTTATTTTACACAATCCATGGATAGCTGCACCATGTCTGAAATTCTCATTCTTACCGTAAACTGTCTACAAGATGCTCCACATTTTTTGTATGAATGCGATGCCGCTCCAGCAGACCAGCATAGTTAGATCCCTTCAAGGCAAGCTGTAAGATACAAATTGGTTTTGTAGACCTTAATCACTACAGTAAGTGCTCTTGAGTAGAAGCAATTAAACGTATGTATTTCACCTCAGCAGAAATGTGTTTTATAAGCATTCTATTAATTACATCTCTACATACATACCAGCCAGCTTACATTGACTAGCTCATTAAATGAGTTACATGGCCACAGAATCACAGACCTTGTGTAATTGTGTAGAGCCATTAAAAACAAGTGTGATATTACACCACTTCAGACACTTTGCTTTCCCTGAATCTAAGTAAAATCTGTGAGTAGGTAAATGTACATAAATAGTTATACTAACTATACTCCCGTCATGTGCTAAAAACATGCAAATAGTTACCTAATTATTTTAAGAATTACAAATATTTTGCTACAGCGGATAAGAACAACAGAAAAAGCAACAGGAATGATAATTATGAAAACAAGAATCCTTGACAGAGAGCATTAGCCTTCAAATTGTATTTGAGCTAAAACAGAAGACTGCAAAGGGCTGACAAAGGTGACATTTCCCCAGTGTCAAAAAGGCTTAAGGGCAATCTATCAAACTATATTTGACACTGTCCCTTGAATCACAGACCAGGTTTCCTAAAGCAAGCCCTCATCAGTAACAAGACAAACTGTATTTAGCAGTTGCTTTCTAGCCTTGTTCTTCTTGGAATCCAGAGAATTTAAATACTTAATCCTGACACACTTGTTAGACCATGGAAACATTTTGCAGTTCACATACATAGAATCTTCTGAGCAGGCAGAGGAGACTGCTGGCTGAAGATTAGAATTTTTTTTGCAACAGGTGTTTGTGCCAGTAATTCGGTCACCATCTATATGCATTCATTCTTCACCTCAGCATGCTCATCTGTGGCTGGGACTGCCAAATATGTGTTTGCATGGAGATTAAGCAAGAAGAAAGAGAGTGAAAAGGATGTGAAGCAAAAGGAGTTTACCATATCTTCATAACAAAAGTGATGCTGCTTTAAGCAGCAGGCTAGATTAGATGACCTCCTAAGGCTCCTTGAATTTTCTACAATCATTGCCTCCTTTTCTCCAATCCATTAAAAACAATTTACCACCACAGAAACTAAACTTCTCCTAGTGTTTGTGTAGAGAAATTCATCTGTGCCATAAATCTTGAACAGACACTTCCAGCAATTTTTTCAAGTGCCTTTGCTCCAAGTTGCATACCCTTCCAAAAGACAGTGGTGCCACACAGCCTCATCTAACCCCATTTCCATAGACATGCAACACAGAACTCCATAGCAAAGCATAGAAGACTGGCAGTATATGACAATTACAGTTAACTGCAACCCAACAAATGCAATCTTTCTTTATCTGGCACCCACAGATGTCAAGAAATTCAACCACGAGATAAGGACAAAGACAGACTCAGCGCTGAAGAAATTCCAGTAAAGAATGGAATTGGCTGTTCTGGAGTTGTACTGCTGTTCTGCACAGCAGAATCTGCAAGATTAACTTGCAGAACAAAATCTTCAGGTGATATCACAGCTGGGACCAAGAAACTACCTCCAAAAGAAAGGCTCACAGACTTTGCCTGGATGCCACGAACAGCACTACAAGCAGGCAGTGGGAGCAGCTGTCAGCTGTCCTTGGTCACACAGATAAACATGCGGGTGATGAAAAAACATCCAGACAAAGCTTTCAGGTCATCTTTACTAAGCCTTTTAATACTGGTTTACTAGGATATGGGGTGTTATGTCCCATTAATTGCCTCACACACTTAAACTCTTTGTTTCTACTCCCCAACTACAATGCTTGCACATACCCATACACCTCTGGCTCTGCCACAGCCCATAGTGTTGAACGATGCCGCCGCGCTGCTGGGGGAAGGGAAAGCTACCACAAGGCTATGACCAGTTACAGCTCTACCCGTTGCTGGGTCTGCTGTCAAGCCTCTCATGATTCATCTGGGGCAGAAAGGAAAAAGTGGAGAGGAGAAAAGAAGGTATTCACATCCTACAGGCAGCGTCTGCTGCCTATCACCACAGATCTAATTTGCTAGAAGAAGGATTTTCAGTTGTACATTCAAAGCACAAATTGAGCTTGCTTTACCACCAGAAAGAACAAGAAACCCACAGCAAATAATCTCAAAAAAAAAAAAAAAAAATCAACCATGTTACTAAAATCAGGGTTCCCATTCAAGCTTCCTCTAGAACTATCTGCTGTGAATGAAACATAAGCACCTGACATGCAAACTGCTGCTGCAGCATACGTTTGTCAAGTTGCTACTTCCACAGGCTATTTCACACACAACAAAAACTGCAAACTCCATCTTGCAATTTTATGTAGCTCATTTATTTGGCTAATTTGTCAGCATGCTATCTTTCAATTTGGTCAAAGAGATCTTTCATCTCACAGCAAAGGCAGTGTAATGAATCTCTCGAAGGCTTTTGAGCCTTTTCTTCCAGATGTTGCCAGACTGCAGAATGACTTTCTAAACGAGGGCTAGAAAATAAAAATTATATTCCTACAGAGCTCTGAATCTTCAAACTGGAGTACACCTGGCATTTCTCAGTGTTGAAGCTGTAAAAGCCTATGTGAAGGACCACACATAGGTCTGGAGCCCTGCACTGAAGGTTATGTGATTTCTTCTTGACTAGAAAGGAAACTGAAAGTGATGAATAGAAGTTACTGGCTATGTGTCTATAAATATGCAGGAAACACAGCATTAGCTATGGAGTTCCATTGGCTGAGGCTCCCAGAACAGGAAAAACTAGGAATAAAACGTACAGGAAATGTCACATCACAGCACAAGGGTAGTCAGCTATGAGTGACATCAGCACAAGCAAACCAAAGCAGAAGTATTTGTGGAGACTGAGAAGAAACAAGTACAACCTTAGGCCTATCAACCTGACCTCAATAGCATGCAAGATTGTAAAATCAAATGCATGAATATATACACAAGAGCTATTCTAGCTAAAAGTGCATTAGCATACGAAAACAGGGACAAACTGGCTAAAAATACATTCAGGCATAGCTTTAGTAGCCTTCTTAAACCTCACGTCAGAGATGAAACTCAAAGCAGACTTCCAGAAGAATTTGCACTGGAAAACACACTCAGGTGAGCAGAACATGTTCTAAGATGGGAGTTATTTTTCCTTAGGAGCCTGAAGGAAAAAAGATCAAGACTGAATGCCCAAAATAATCTCTTCTTCTATCTTCTGGCCTGAATCCTTTTTCAGTGAAAGAGTTGATTTTCACAGAGCTCCTTTAACAGTCATTTAGGCAAAACACATTGACTTGACTGCCCTCCTCTGGAGTCTCAGCTTTCACCTCTAGCAAGTCTCACCCCACTGGTTTGAACTTGCCCATTTTTGCTGCCACCAAGTAACGCTGATCCTCCACGAACAATGCTGTGCAATGAGGACATGGCATCTAACCACAAATATAGAAGCAACTTGAAACCAAGCAACATCTGAACACCCACAGTTGTCCACATGTGGATTATGATCCTTGATTTAGAGGACAGAAAAAAGAAAAGTCGTAGCCAAGTCTCACTGACATTGCTAACCTAAGCATTAGGAGAAACCAGCATGCTCTCTCAAAACAGCAACGTGGATGTTGTCCAGAGTGAAATAAAAAGCACTGATCTAGAAATAATTACTTTCACAAATTTCCACAATGAACTTGCCCACACATGCAGGAAAACAGGAATACATCACTGCTTTCCCATCTATCCAATTTCTACAGAAAGAACCACCAAACAAATGGATTTAGAGAGCAACAGCTAAACACAGAAGTTTGAACTTTAAACTAGCAATGGAAAATACTACAACAACTACAAGTATAATCATCTAACCATTTCTAAGCAGCGTACAGCACTATTAAAAACCCTGTATTTTCAAAACCTGTCACTCTATATTAACCACATACCCCAAGTACAGATAAGTTAGTGCTCTCAGTTTTAAAAGAAGCAAACACTTATTTTAGCAGAAATATGGAAACATGTTTTTTTTCCAAAAGTGTTAAATTTTGAACTAGAAACAGCTTTGCTGGAGCACCTCTCCTACGAAGACAAGCTGAGAGAGCTGGGCTTGCTCAGCCTGGAGAAAAGAAGGCTCTGAGAAGACCTTGTAACAGCCCTCCAGTACCTAAAGGGGGCCTACAAGAAAGATGGGGAGGAACTCTCTATCAGAGACTGTAGTGATAGGACAGCGGGTAATGGATTTAAAATGAAAATAGATTTATTAGGTTAGATATTAGGAAGAAGTTCTTCACTATTAGTTTGCTGAGACACTGGCACAGGGTGCCCAGAGAAGCTGTGGCTGTCCCATCCCTGACAGTGTTCAAGGCCAGGTTGGACGGGGCTTTGAACAACCTGGTGTAAGGGATGGTGTCCCCGTCCATGACAGGGGGCTGGAACTAGATGATTTTTCAGGTTCCTTCTTACCCAAACCATTCTATGCTTTCACAGAAGTGGTTGATTTAAACTTCCCAAACTTCTTAAAACAGGAAGTGTCTTCTACCTGCCTTTGCACTAGAAACATTAAATGCATCCAGTCATACTATATAGGCCATTGACTGCTTGCTTATAAAAAATGTGGTAGGTTAACCAATGCAGTAGGCCCACCTACTGTAAAACCAAGATAAGAAGGCTGGTGTTACCTGACTAACAATTTGCCTGTCTACTGTTGACTGATGTACTAAGCAAGCGCTCTCAGTTACTCAGAATTGTTCCCATTACTGCTCCTGGCCATCTGCTAGGCTTCTACCAGTTTGCTGTACCACCCCTTGTGCTGTAAGGGCCCAGTGGGATGCTTTACCTAGAAAAACCTTTTTTCCTTATACTTTCCTCATAATTTTCTTCAGCAGCTTAGACCCCTCATTTTTGTTACAGCAGCCTTTCAAATACTGCCTTAATATCTGCTATAGACCAATGATTATGGAGTATTTTGCATATTATAGCATTTTGTATGCCACTACTTCTGTAGCAGCCAACTTCAATAATTTCTTCACTTGGTAAAGCAAACTGGCAATATTATGTTCCTGAAGTTTTACAGAAATGCTGCTTGGGGGCAAAAGCTTTATCTATGCATGAACAAAAGCAAAAATGCCACAAACTGTTTTCTCATTCTTCACCTACCACATTAAAGTATTATTGCCATTTTAACCACAAGGTTGTAATTCAAAGTCAAATGCAGAGAAAATTGCTGTGTTAACTATAAACAGAGCAGTAACTCTGCTCTAGCAGGTTTCTAAAACCAAGTGCAACCCTCAGTTCTCATTAATTCAGCAGGGCACCAACATGATGTCATAAATCACAGCTAGTTAAGTACATAAACTCAGTACTGAAGTCACTTCCAAAAAGCAGCCTTTTTCAGACGTATAAAGTATCAGATGCTTGATGAGATAATCCATGAAGTTTAATTCATGTACACTGAAATGCCCTACTTTTGCATCTCTTTGCTGCGTACAGCTGAGTATATTGGAATGGTATGCTAGAAAAAAAAAAAATGTCATGGAAAAAGGAATAACTACAACCCATTTATTTGTTTCCATCATTTTCTAGACTCCTCTTACAACAGAAAAACAACATAGAAGGAACAAGCTCCACAGTTCTTTGGTCTTATTTTGGTATACAAGGACATGCCAGCTCTAACTGAAGCTCTCCAGCTTGCTGAGAGGCAATCCTTCTCGACCAGCCACGCTCAGTATGTTGTTGGTGCCCTATACCAAAGATGAGCTCACACTGGACCTTTTTCAGAGGAGGCAATATCCTGCCAACAGGTTACCTTTTCTCCATCCAGATACTAGTTTTCAAGAAAGCTATATGAATTCACATTTCTAAGATGACCAACCCTGCCAGTTTGTTGCAGTGGTCCAAAAGAACCAAAATTTGTTCCAAACCTTCAATTCCTTGCTCTCCCTCCCCACTCCAAATACACACATAAATCAGCCACAATAGAGTATCAGCTGTGGTCCAAACTGAATCATTTTCCTTCAATTAAGACCAAAAACCGCATAACTTTTCATCTGATATGATATTTTCAAAGATAATTAAAACTGCATCTAAAGTATGTTTGGATAGGTAAATTGTTCACCTTCCTTAAATACCTAACCAAACAGGATCAGCTAACAGCAAGGTGAGCCAAGCCTTTCCTGAGCACTTAGCTTTCCTTCTTTGTCACTATTCCAACAGCAGGCTTTCATACGAGCCTTGACTTCCACCCTCCCCTCTGTGCAGCCATTCAGGTGACTGAGACCAAATGACAAGACTCACAACCACTTCAATTCACAAATCTTCAGGATAAACTGGGCATCGCCGAGAGCCGCAGCAACAGGGGCTCGCTGCACATCCAAGGGCAGCATCTGACCTCATTTCTCAGAGGTCAGCAGCCTTGGGACCAGCTTCTTAAGCCTCGCGAGAAGCAGGGACACAGGGAGCCCAGAGTGCAGCTAACCTCAGGAGGTAAAATGCATCGCTGTCCTTGCCATGCTCCCAAGCTGCCTGCAAGCGACTGGCACAGAGGGGGAAGGACACTTTTCAGCAATCACTCTGCTAGTGAGTGATCTCTGCCTATAAGAGAGAGGGTAAGAGTCTCCTGAACCTTCACCTAATATTTACTGAGACTGCCATCAGCACAGAAAGCCTGAGGGGGAAAAAAAGTGAGATGGAATCCTAGTAGAATGTAAACACAGACATTCTTACAGGTCAGCTAAAAAAGAAACAGGCAGTAAGGAGGATTCCTTCACGCTCTCATTTCCTGTTTCAAAAATACAATTTTGGAAGAGCTTTACAGTGTGTTCTTGCAGAAATCCCTGTATTCCCACCCATATGGCAGAAGCCTAACTTAATATTGCTAGACATGTACTTAGGCAAGTTAGATTTTGTCTACCTAGTGTCGCTACGAGATTTATTGCTGCAATCCCTCACACTGAGGTATTTTCAGGGGAAAACTAGGTTTAAAGAAGCACCAGTCCTAGAATAAACATTCTAGAATTCTTCCAATTATGGAGAATTATACCTGCAAGTCTCTCCTAAAGGACAAACTCTATGCAGTGTTTCTGCAACTACTACAATTAGACACTGTGCATTCAGTTATTTTAAATGCATCTTCAGACTTGCAGATGTTGCCAATAATGTAAAACATGAATTCTTGTGAGAAGAGAAACAGCAGCTATGCCTGCATTCAGTACCTTTCGGGACATACAGCACTAATGACACAGCTCACTGATTCACTGTCCCAGACCTGCCTGTACACGAGCAGCTAAGGAAAGGTGACCAAATGCCATTTCATTTTTCTGGGTTTTCTCTGCACGCTGAGAACTGAGTCCCTGTATTTAAGAGCAAGAAATGCTTCCTCAAGCTTAAATGAGGACAGAAAAGCAGGCTCAGAGAGAACTGTGAGAGGGCTATTGCTATTCCACAGCCACCACATGAACGGAAGCACGGGGACCTATCAGCAACAGGAACCTGCATGTAGATAAGAATAAGAATACAGACTGATGTTTCCACATTAAACTTGGTGGCTACAGGAAATTTGACTAGAGAGCTCTCCAAATCATGTAAAAATATTTGGACAGGAATTCCATAGGATGTGGATGATCAACTTAAGTATGCAGAAAAATGTGAGAACTATCTTGCTTTAGATACTGCACTTTTTATTCTAGTGGTTTACAAATCAAAGCTACACAATAAAAGCTGTTGCCTCTCCTCCATAAATTACAAACATTTGAAAGCTTAATCCTAACATTGCAAACGAAAGAGTTCTAAGAGACCACAGGCTAGATAGACCCAAATTAATGGGCTTACTCAGAATAAAGACAATAATATGAGCTCATGACCTGCCTGCAGAGACTGCTGGCAACCAAAGTAAGTCAAGCAGGTACCAGTGGCAGATGAGCACTGGAAGTACACAGTGACAGGGTGTATGGAGGATGGTATCACTAAGCTTGGTGGAGATGAAGCTACGAGAACTGGGTGTGCTTATCAACTCTTTCCTTTGTATGCCTTCATTCATGGCACAGTCACTTGGTTTTGTACTGAGTGCTTCCTAACGACCAAAGAAAAAGGCTTTTCTAAAAACTGTAGCAAAACACGATAGATGTGAATGAGAGATCTGGCTGTTTTAACTAGAGGAGTTATTAGACAAATATCTTAAGGATGAAGTGAGGAAACGACGCAAGGATGGGGTGCAAAGGAGCAGACGGAAATGATTCCAAGTCTCAGAGTGGATTTTCACAACATGGTGCTTTCCTCAGAGCGCACGTCTCTAAAATACTAGAAAGAAAAGCCTGGAGCCTTCTGAAGGCTGCTGGAATCACTCCGAGGACAAAACCCAAACACACGAATCCCTCGGCAGCTTGCAACAGATGAACGAAGGGCAGTTATACCGCACTGCTTGCGCCACTCTCCTCGCCACCTCATGCCGGGCTCTGGGGCCTGGGGAGGAGGCAGGACCGGCACCGCCGCCCTGCCGCGCCCCCTCTCACCGGCCCTGGCCCCCAAACAAGGCCGTGAGAGGCCCCAGGCCCGCTCGGGATATCCCAGCCCAGCGGCGGGACGCTCCGTAGCGGGGGTCCCGCCGGCGGCAGTGCCCGGGCAGACCGGGACCGCCGCCCCCTTCCGCCGCTCACCAGCTGCTTGAGGTCCTCCTCGGAGAGCCCAGCGTAGCGGTACCGCTGCTGCTCGAACTCGTACCGCGTCGTCTTCACCACCACCGCCACCCGCGACGGACGGAACCCGCTGCCCGCCGCCAACCCCTGCCCTACAGCCGCAGAGCCGCTGGCGGGGCTCAGCCCGCGGAGGGCGAGGAGGCGGCGGCGAGTGCCGCCGAGCAGCGGCAGCCCCGGCAGGGCGGAAGACAGCCCCACCGCCCGCTGGCAGAGCAGCAGGGACCGGCGAGCGGCAGCGCGGCGGGCGACGCAGAAATAACCGCAAAGGAAGCGCCGTGCGGAGGACATGGTCCCGGTTCGTCGCCCGCCCGGGAGGGCGCAGCGTTGCCCGGCGCCGGCTGCCCCGCTCTGAGGCGGCTTCCGCGCCAGGGAACCGCTCAGCACACATGGCACGGCCGCACCGCGCGGCCCCGCCCCCCCCAGCGCGCAGGCGCCGCCTCCACCAATAGGCAAGAGCTCCGCCAAAACACCCGCCACCGGGGCGGGGCTGGAGCGGCGGCGCGCCGCGCGCCCATGCGCGCTTCCCCGCGAGCCGCGCGGGCCGGAGGCCGGGGGGCGGGCACGGCGCGTGGCGAGGGCTCGCCCGCTTGCCGCCCTCTCCCGGCGCTCAGAACTACGCATGCGCCGGACGCGCCACTTGTACACCGCCTTAGTCACCGCTGCGGCCCCTCCTTCTGTTTCTCCGGGCCCCGCGGGCTGGACGGGGCTTGGGGCACGTAAGCCGGTGTGCGGCGTTCACGCCTGGCGCCGCCGGACCCACTGAGCAGCCGCGTCCCCTCAGGCGGTGCCTCGGCTGCACCGAGGCAGGGGGATGCCGCCTGCGCCTCTCTGCCGTGCGCTCGGCTTCCTGGTACCCTGGCAGCATGCATATTGAAGGCAGATGCTGCCCTGTGTTCTAGCTGATGGGGACAAGGGGAATACTAAGGTAGACTTCGATGTGGTTTCTCACTGAGAAGCTGGCTTAAACTGGCCTGAATCACAGAAGTTGTCTCAATCACAGGTTGGAGAAGACCTTTAAGATCATAAAATGCAACCTTTGCCCCAGCACTGCCAAGGCCGCTATTAAACCATGTCACTGAGGGCCTCATCTACATGATTTGTGAACACTTCCAGGGATGGAGATTCCACCACTGCTCTGGGCAGGCTGTTCCAATGCCTGAGCACCTTCTCTGTGCAGGCATTTTTTCTAATATCCAATCTAAACCTCTCCTGGCGCAGCTTGAGGACATTATCTCTTGTCCTATCACGTTACTCGAGAGAAGAGACTGACCCCTCATCTCACTACAACCTCCTTTCAGGTAGTTGTAGAGAGCAATAGTCTGAGTAAAAGGCCTTCGAAAGTTAGAAAAACACAACAGGTTTTGTGTTTTAAAATTACTAAGTACTAAGAGAAACGTGTAGTTTGAGATGCTCGTCTTTTATTTCTGACTACTCTGGCCTTACTGTATGTATGGCAATGTCTGAGGAAACACAGTGAAAAGCAACATTATGAAAGCAGTTCTCCTGGGAGAGACCTGGGCAGCAGAGGACGTGTGAGTGTGTTTGGCAAGCCCAGGTAAAAAATCCACCAAATAAATAATCTATCTAGATTACTTTTTAATGTTAGGTTTTTGCATCTTTAATAATAACTGCCTTCTCAGGCACCGGCTTCCACAGACAGTACTGCTGCTCTGAAAGCCTGTTTACACGTTTGTCTCATTACTCACCCTGTGCCCGTGCTTTCCCTGCCGGAAGTCATGGCCTCTCTCTGTGGGGAGGGATTGAAGCAGCGGCTTTTACCTGTCAGCGCAGCACCCTTCTACAGTGCTTTGCTAAGAGAGTCTTAGGAAATGAGAGTAGCTAAAGCCTTCCAGCCCTTCCCTACTCTTGTATAGTATAAGAATTCCATCTGGTCTTCACTGATGGGTAGGAGGATTTTCTATCTACTGATTAGCTTAACCTTGAAGGAAACCACCATAAACCAGATTACCGGAGCAGTAATTAAACACAACTAATTCCCTTGTTAATCAGAAAATATCTCATTCTGTATAACAATTAACTTTTGGGTTGCACAAAGCAGTAGGTAATACAAGTTCCTGGAGACAAAAAGGATAAAAGAGGTTTTGAAAATTTACAGCTCTGTTATGAATGTTTTATAGCCTATTTGACCTTATATCTGCTCCTGTAGTATTCTGTGCTTCATGTATTACCTCTTTGAACTGGTTTGATCTTTCTTTGAAAAACAAATCAGCATCAACCACTAAGGCAGGCTTGAATATGGAGCAGCATTCTACTCTGAGGCTATGCATCGTCTTTTGAATTAATGACCACAGCAAGCATTATAAGCATAACATATTAAGTATATATTCTAAAATGTAAATTCAAAACAGTAAATGATATTCTAATGTGCTGGAAGCAGACCTGAGGCATGGCGTATGAAGTGATTCATCTGGGGTTCTCAGAAAGAAGTCTTACTTTGTAAATGAATCTACTTACAAAATGTTTGATATATACTACTTAACTTTTCCCTTACTATGTCTTTTGATTTGACCATACATTTGTACACAGGAGCAAGACACATGTTACTTGTCAGATGACACTTGACTTATTTTGAGACACGTTCACAGTTTTGTGACATATGACATGCTTCATGCGCCATCTTCAGTGACTTCACAGCAACATACACAAGTGCATTAAGGGGCAGATTTGTTAATATAGAATTAAATTTAATAAGCACAGGCATTTTACGCAGGTACTCTTCTAGGATATAAGTATGAAGCAGGGGTGAATTCCCACTGAAATAACTTTTAAAACCCTTGGCTGATAACAGCCAACTTTATTTTGGGCCTGGAATACTTCAAAATTCCGTATGGAAGCAGACACCTCAGTACTGCCTGCGGTAAGGAAAATGCCCATTTTAGACACCAAGGAGTTAGAATACATGAGGTAAATTTCAACAAACAAATCCATAGAAAAATGGGCATTCTTAGCTCTACATTCTTCAGGTTTTATAGTGGACTTTAAAAAAAAAACCAAAAGAACCTATGGGGTAAATATAAAATAATCTGTTCTGTGATACAAAACAATGTAACTGCGAAAATTTCTATGTAACGCTAAATTATTCCTAAGTCATTATACTAGCTGCAGAACGGGCAATGCACGACTGTACCAAAAGTAGCCCTCTTTCATCCCAAAGAATGTATATATTGCTCCCAGTGCACTTACAATCTTAAGACAAGTGTTCATTTCTACTTCTTATTGAAGAATGTAATATCTTTCTGTGATCATTTAATTAATAACCAGTTAATATAATTAACTAATCCAACCATTGGCATTCCCTAAACTTCCTTTATGTGCCCCTAAGTACTACTGGTACCTGAAAATGATAGTTCTGTCTTTGTGTCAAAAATGATAATGCTGCCAGTGTTAGGTGTGTTCACAGAGGAGGAGGTAAACAGACCATCACTGTAACCTTTCACAGAACTGAGTCCTCAGATTTTGAGCCCAGCTGAATATCTGTTAATTCTGACTATCCATAAGAGAACTCCAGACTAACGCTTAGAGAACACATCACTTGTGTGACACATCAGACTCTTACAGGTGGATTAACACATTAGCTGACATATTCTGACTGATTTTCTGCTCCCAGATGCTGTCCATGTGTGCTTGCATTTTGCTTGCAACTTACGTCCCTCATCAGTGATTACATAGTTGGGTCATTTGCTTCATAAATTCTGAAGTAGAGGAATTTAAGCATGAAGAGAATGCTTCAGGAAAAAAAAAAATAATAAAAATGCACTTATTCTTATGAATGCAAATTATTGAGAGTTGTTTTTTTTTTCAGACAGAACCAATGAGAGGCAAGCTTTCTTGTCCACACTTTCATTAAAACACATTTTAATTACAGAAATTTACTTTTCTTCTTTTCTTTCCACTCCTTGCTAATGCAAAGCAAATGACACCATCCCTGAAGTAGACTTACATGACTGACTTCACCATTTCAGAATCAATTTGAATATGCTCAAACAGCTGCAGAAACATTGTTTTGTAAGAAGTGTTTGTGAAACACAAGTCAGGAATCTGAATTCCACTTTTTAGACAACTGCTGTGCAACAGGCTATGTGTGGTTCTTCTGGATTTTCCTACTAGCATGCCCCAGCATGGGACAAGAGGATGCTCTTTCCCTCCCTGTCCATGTTGCACAGGCTGTCAGTAGCCCTGAAAGCTGTATCACATATGCTGAAGGTTTTTTGTGTACTCATTCACTCACTAGAGACATTACTAAACTCTCAACTTTACACAGTTTGCAAAAACTAATTCAGAGGTCACTAAAGATCATGACATAAAAACCTGAGTGACAAGATTTAGAAAGAGATACAACTACCTCCATGATGAAAATAAACCACTTAAGCTATCCCATCCATGTAGATTTTGATAGAAACTCACAATCTTAGTGTCAGATATCTGCAAACGTAACCTTATATTGGGAATTGTTAGTTTCCCTGCTTTTGGAAGTTATTACTTCCACTAATACAGAAGAGCTTTCAGTCCACTATGTATATCAATTAATCACTGGGATTTGTTAGAAATAAGTAACAATAAATAAATAAATAACATTCATATGAAAAGAACATAGAAAAACATGTTGCTCCACAAGCAGCAAAATGTATGACATCTAGTTTCATATGGATTTGGGTCACATCCATACAACCCTCTACAGGCCACAGCAATAGTAATCTCAGTTGTACGTCCCTCTGTGGTTTACTTTCTCCTCCTTCCCAGAAAATGCTGCAGCTTGTTCAGAAACAGGAATGAGCCACTCGGCCTCACAAGCCTCACAGGAACCAAGCTCACACTAAGCTCACCCTAAAGCTTTTTCCTCAAAGGATACCTTCCTCTGGGTTCTGTCACTCAGTAACTGCCATTTTCCCTGAAGAACTTCTGTTGTATGTGAGCTTTCTACCTCCTGTTCCATTTTTCCAAAACTGAACAGCAGGCTAGAAGTGGGTCTGACACACCGGTAGATGAGGTACACAATGGTTTAAATCTTATTTCCTTAGGAAAGCAGGCTTAAAATTCTGCAGCATAGAAGGAACTGTCTGTAGAAAGCTCTAACAGAGACACAAAATAACACAACTAGCTGTAAGAAAATTGTTTATTGTTCAGGCATAGAAATTGTTGCTCCAGCTGTTCTAAAATGACAAACTTTACATTTTCAAAACTGAGTTAATATATTACATATTAGCATACCTTCTGCCTTAAGAAACAATGAATTTTAGTGCAATGAGACTAAATAGAATAAATAACTAGGCTCTCAAGAGTAAAAATTTGTATCAGAAACACATGTGTTTGTATGTTTATATGTCCTCTATTACCACAGTATCCAAACTCTTTAAAATAGTTAAATATCTCTTTTTCTCCTCAGCTTTAGGAGACATAGCTTCATGTTAGAAAATGTGTGTGTCCACATGAGTGTGTGTGTTTGTATACTTGTGCATATGTAACAATATTGGGAAGAGGCAGCTCAGAATTGTTTATTGTGAAAAATCACAAGCCTTGTTCCTTATGCTGTGAGAGTAAGTGACAAAGTTTAAGTCCTGTGTCTGCAAAAGTTCTGTTGTGCCTGCCCTGGAACACTCCGTTTGCCAAAGATTTTACAGCTGTAATAGAATTTAGAGGAATATCATGACACTCAGGTGCTTAAATCCTATTTCACGGAAGGCTTTTATTATCAGAACAGACTTTGAAATCAAAGTCTGCATTCCATGCATAGCCAGCTGAACTCCAGGGCAAAGTTATCACCATGACCTGTTGCTAAATACATATGTGTGCTGTGCTTTTACAACTGCTGAAATTTTTATAACGTGGAGCTTTGTTCCTGAGTTGCAGCAATGAAATATGAAGATCAGTAATGCAAATACTGTTGTGGTCAGGAGTGCTGCTGACAGAAGAGACACACTGTACAGCTAGTTATGGAAAGAACATTTTTGTTATCGGCAAACTGAAGAGCCAAAAGGAATCCCAGTGCTTTGCTGTCTGACACCTGGGCTCTGTTGTGAAGCACTCCTCTTTTCCTAAAGGCAAAATTCCAGTCCCACTTCACCTTGCTGTCATCCAGATGCTAAGTCAGTGTCACAAAAGTGCTAGTTTCAGCAGGCTGTTTAGGATTCAGTGTAATCTAGATGCTAGTTCAGCTTTATCTGGACACTGATCTTGACAGGGCATGGAGAAATTGTGAAGAAGCTGTTAGTCTCCCAGCTTTATACATATGTTCAGATGGCAGAACTACACTGTGATTTGACTCTTCGGGTGTGATGCAGCTTTTAGGAATGAGAAATTGTTACAATTACCTTAATTAATAGGCCTTCAGATATTTCAGAACATTGTTTGAGCTCTCAGGAGGACAAATAATATTTGATAACCAACAGCACACAAGACAGCAGAGAATGGCAGCAGAATTATTACAGACATGTTTTCTTTATCTTTTAACAGAATGAATAGACAACACAGCATAAATGGTGTGTGCACCTGTACTGTGCACAGGCTTATGAATGAGCTGGAAAGTCTTAATTCACGGGTTAGAGAGAATTAATTTTCCTAATTCCTCATGAGAATGGTTAGGCAGTAATTTGTGCAATCCCTTTCACAGAATAAGCAGGTCTTTGGCACCATTGGGATTATTGCACACATCAGGATATATGACATTCATGTATTTCAAGGAATGACACTGTTTAGGGATAGCTACCACTAAGGCAGAAGTAATCTCAGGTAGTCTCACATGTTTAAGAAAAAAATTTTATGCAGATATCCAGCTATACTGTGCATACATTTATTTGTGAGTATCAAATGGACAATTAACAGTGCAACTGCTTTTCAGTGCAACTGCAAAGGTGTTCATGAGCACATGCAGATACACTTTTATGGTTTTTAAAGCTCATACACCCCCTAGACCTGGCTTGCAGTTCTTTGTGGTGAATTCTCTTGGTGTTTACTGCTGTAAAGGCAGACCGTGGTTCTCTGCCCTGTAAGAAAAACCAGTATACAACTCCAGATATTTTCAAAACAAACTGAAAAAAATCTCTAGTTTTATGAAAGCTGGTTTCTATAGGCCTTGGCCATGCTAAACTGCCACTCACAGTTCTGCTTCATGTAATATAGGCAGGATGCTTAACATTACCACTGAGTTTTTAACTAATGTCTGCAGAGAAGCCCAGGTTAAAGCTCTTAAACTGTCTCTCTTAAATAAAGATAAAATCTCTTCACATGTATTACTAGTTTATGGTTATGTGGGTTTATCCGTCAATGTGATGAATAAATCTTTTATTCTCTATGTAACTCCTCAGTTTAATAATGCATCAAAATATATTTAATTCTAAAATCTCAAGCCTTTGTAACACTTCTTCAGTACTGGAAGCCATTCTGTCTTTCCCATCTCAGTGCAAAGCCAGCTGATTAGAATCCCCAGAAGCGCATCTCAAGTTCTTTCTCAATGTATTAAACTTAAGCTGTCCCCAAAATTAATCTCTGATTAAAAGTCATAAGCAAAATGCATCTGATTTCGTCCCTCCAGGAGCTGACTCCATCCTCAGTGAGTCAGTTTAGACATTTTTGGAAGATGAGTTCTCAGCTATGCTGTTGTAAATTCTGGTAGGTGTCATGAGCAGGCTACTGACTGCCTGTGATTCCATCTAGTATGATCTGAAAAACAGTTTTAAACAGTATTACTTATTTGAGCGTACTCATGTTGAAACAATCCAGAATTTCATAATACTAAAGCAGAAGGTTAAAGTTTGGATATGATCAGTTCCTGGTTTAGGTAAATATCTAACTAGATAACAGGATTATTCACAAATATTTGCGCACGCAAATAGTGAATGAAGTCTGTGACCCTCCATGTCCATAAAGACAAGCACATAAAGACTAAGGATTCAGATGTCTAAGTCAGACAATGTGTCTGGGATGCAAACAGTCTCACTTTATAAGGGGAACACTGCCTGAACACTTGCTAATAGATGCTCAGTAAACTGTGAGAAATACTACCTATCTTCAAACAACTCATTGGTCATGATAAATTATGCAGGGGTGGCTTCGTGCATAATCTCTATGATTTGACTCATCTGCAGAAAGTAGATAGAGCTGACTAATGCCTGATACAAAATAGACTAACACAGTATCTATTTAAAAATTGCTGCTACCATCTGGCCACCACTAAATACTTACTAAAGGTTTTAAACCTCTAGCAGGTGAAATGAAAGACCTTGCAGCTGTCAGAATATTAGATTTGATTTTCCCCATCTCTTTTCTGATATGGCAGCATTTAAAGCCAGTCAGAGAGTTCTTTTCTTCTCTGCTTTAGAAGTTACTGGTATCTCCTGGAAAGAATACAGACACTTGGACTCCAACAAAGAATTAAATTCTTAAGTTTTCCTCAGTTTTAATCCCTATCAGGTATGTGTTAGAATTATGAAATGGAATCCTTTATGGCTGAGAAGAATTTAATTAACAAGAAACATCAAACAAAAATAGCAGCTTTTCAGGAGTTCATGTGGTGTTGCTGAACAGTAGTTCCTTTAAGAACTTTCAAAATTTTTTACTTAAAAAAAGCTCTTGTAACATTTTAAATCTTGGTATACACCCACAGATGAGTCCTAATGAGGCCAACACAGGTGGTACATGTACAGTGAACTAGAAGAGGTCTTTACAACGAAACAAAAGTTGCACTTCTGTGATACACTGTCTGGTACCCAACACCTGTAGTCTCCACAATTCATCCAATTCTTGGCCGCCCCATATGGGACACACAATGTCTTGGCACAATTTGGTCTTCTCTCTAGGTCTGTGGCTACGTATGGAGACACCTCTTGGTACTTAACAAATTCTAGACCGCAGCATCTTTGAATTCAACCTAATAGCTTCTAAAAGAAAATTCCATGCCAGGAAACAGAGGACATCACAATCAAAAGAGAAAATCCCTCAATCACAATGAAGTTAGGAGAGGATTTAAGGGAGTCATTGATGAGGTGCAGTGTAAGGAATAATGCGTAAAACATTTCTTTGCCTGCTGACACTGTCATCCTTGTCCCTCACACGTATTTTTCCAGCTTCTGTTTCCCATCAGAGATACAAATGAACAAATTCCTGCAAAATCAGGAAAGGGAACCATACTACTTACAGCCCCATGTTATTCTACTATGACTGGCATTTCATACTCCCCTGTGAAAGAAGTGCCTTGTGTCTCTCAAGGAGTAACAGTTCTTTCTGAATACTAACAGAGTTACAGCACTTTAAAGACTTTCTACTATTTCTGATCACCATGGTGGACTTATTTCTAAATGTAAATAAAATGCATTCCTTTTGAGCAAGGACAGAATCTCTTTACAGCTATGAACAAAACATGGAAGATGTTCAGAAGTGTCAGAAGCAAGGAGTAACATTTTCAGAGACTTCTTAATCACTTATGGGTCTAAGTAGTGACTTCTGATCAGCGGCTACCAATGGCAAGCTTAGGTGTTAGGGCTCTAGATTCATGTTCTGTCAGGATGATTTTTTGAGGCTGACATAGGTACTTTATTTGTGCTGCCAGTGGAAAGAGATGGGCACCCTACACAGTGTCTGTGTTAAAGAATTTCATATCCAATAACTGTATGTGGAACTTAGGCTTATTAGCAGTGCAAGTCAGTACTTCCATGTGCTGATTTTGTAACTGCCCGTAGTCAAAGTGCTTAAAAAACAGGAGTTAGAACTTGTTTCTGCACAGATACCTGACACAGGTCTGCCAACATATAGGAAAGGCCAAATCAATGGTTCAGATCTATTAGCAAAACAGGAGGAGGTAGTGGCAGTAGTTTGACATGTTAATTGTTGCAGAACATGCTCAGACACAGATCCATAGGGTGCTAGGTCCTCTTCACCCACAGGGGTTGGGTACAGCTCATTGCCTACCAGAAGACAATGCTTCTTTACTTGGCTATTCTATAAGCCTGGCTAAGTGTAATTCTTTGTTCTGTATGTTGAAGCACAGCAAAGCATGTAAAGTCTGCAAGTCCAAGGAAATTAAAATGAAAGGGGAGAGTCATGCAGCTGAAGCCAGTGGCATTTCCCTCAGAAAGGAAGACCCTTGGTCCCATCATTGACATGCTGTCATACCAGCATTTTTCACTGGGTTTTTTTTTGTTAAAGTATTTAGTGGGAAAAATTTTCATATGCATAATAAAGAATTCTGCTGATCTGTCTTCAGCTAGATACTACGAAGATAACTGGAGGCAAATATAGTTACAATACTTAGAGAAATGAATTAGCAATGAAAAGATGAAGCACAGATTTGTTTGACTTTGGTCAGACTAGAAGTTTGCTGTCAGGTCTAGATTAATCTCCTTAGCTCACTTTGTAGTCGGTGGGAAAAGATAAATACGTCCTCCTACTAAGAAGGAGAAAAATAACTGTTACATCTGAACCCAGGACAACTTCACAGAGAGTTATTTATCCCACCCACTCTCAAAATCTCTTTGAAGATGAACTGTTCTATTTCTTTTCACTCAGATTTACAGAGCCATTTGTGGGTGGAAATACCCAAGCTGTAACTGGTGAAATATGATCTGATAAAAATACCAGGTACAGCAACTTATTCTCTATGGACTTTGTAAAATTAATAATCTACTTCAAAGTAAAGCAATTCAATTAAAAAGTTAAGGGAATAAATAGCTATACTGAATTTGTAAAATGGCAGAAGTATCTCTACTACCTTGCACACTGTCCTTATACAGGACTAACACCCTGTGGATGCTGTAGTGAAGAATTCTGTGTAAAACACCTTACAGAAATGTCTTCCAAACTTATAGAATCTCTTTAATGTTTGTAATGCTTCACTTACTATGTATACCATATTTGCTATTTTCTTCAGCCTCTAGCACTAAAGATAATTCTTACCCAATTTTCCATGTCTGTTACACTGCTGTGAAATGCACAGCATAATCTAGGGAACTTGATTTGGGAGGCCAGGTCTACTGGAGGCTGATGGAGCTGGTCTGACAACAAAGGGGAAAAGTGGTTTTGGCAGGAGGCTTGCCAGGCTGGTCAAGGCTTTAAACTGGATGTGTTGGGGGAGGGGAGCATCATTCCATCCCAACACACCCAATCAGCTGCCAGCACCTACAATAAATGCTCGGAGCAATGTACAGATATTCCAGCCACTCCCACGAATGATCTGGCTTCATTTGGAGCTTGGCTCAGATGCCTTTATACAAACGCCCATAGTATGGGGAACAAACAAAAGGAATTAGAAATGTGTGCACATCTACGGGGATATGATATAATAGGCATCAGAGAAACATGGTGGGATGGCTCCTATGACTAGAGTGTTGGAATGGGAGGTTACAGGATCTTTAGAAAAGACAGGCCCGGGAGGCGGAGTCGCTATTTATGTTAAAGATAGGCTGGAGAGTATGGAACTCTGTCTGGAGGTAGGCTATCAGTTAACAGAGAGTTTGTGGGTCAGGGTTAAAGGGAGAACAGTGATGGGGGACATTACTGTGGGGATCTGCTACAGACCGCATGATCAAGAGGACTCTGTGGATGAAGCGCTCTACAGACAGATAGGAACAGCCTCACGTACGCAGGCGCTTGTACCCATAGGGGATTTCAACCACCCCAATATCTGTTGGAGGGATGGCACGGCCCGGCACAAGCAATCTAGGAGGCTCCTTGATTGTGTGGAAGACAACTTCTGCAAATAATAGAGGAGCCGACAAGGACAGCTGCCATGCTTGACCTGGTGCTCACCAACAGGGGAAGCCTGGTCGGTCGGAAACGTGACACTCCAGGGCAGCCTTGGCTGTAGCAGTCATGAGATGGTTGAGTTCAAGATCCTCAGGACAGTGAGAAGAGCGTGCAGCAAGTTCACTGCACTGGACTCAAGAGAGCAGACTTTGGCCTCTTCAGCAGCCTGCTTAGTAAGGTGCCATGGGATACAGCCCTAGGGGGCAGAGCAGCCCAAAACTGTTGTCTGATATTCAAGGATCACCTGCTAAAAGCTCAGGAGTGTTGCATCCTGACTAGAAAGAAGTGCAGCAGGAGGGCCAGGATACCTCCTTGGATGGATAAAGAGCTGCTGAGGAAAATTAGAAGGAAAAAAGAGGCTTATAAAAGACAGAAGCAAGGACAGGTGGCCTGGGAAGAATACAGGGATGTTGTCTGGGAAGCTAGGGACCAGGTTAGGAAAGCTAAGG
>WYDI02021657.1:0-44682 GCA_009867235.2 Psittacus erithacus | reverse complement strand
GGGGGAGGGGGGGAGGAGGGAAGGGGTGGTATTCTTTTTGTTTTGTTTTGGGTTTGTTTTGTTTGGTGTTTGGGGTTTTTTTAACAATTAACAACTAATACGAGAAGCCAGGCAGCTGTAGTATTAAAAGGTTTGTGCCTTAAGGATGACACATGAATAAGCTGAAAACATGGTGGGTTTTCTAAGGAGAATGAGGAGGGGAAGGAAGGAATTAAAAAGCCCACGTGTCTACACAGGGTAAATCATAATAATAGTAATAAAGCACGCATAGGAATCCAGATGTGCCTTAAAAGCTAGCTGCAAGAGCTTTGGGGCTTTCTGTTCCCCCTGGCCTGGCAGCGTGCGAGGAAAAAGGGTGAGGGACATGCAGGCTTGAGGAACAGGGCACCTGGGGATGCTTGTGGGGTGCCCTGAGCTAGCCTGCAGTGCAGCAGGCAGGGGTCTCTGCAGGGAGGCCAGCGAGAAGAGGGCTGAGAGACCTTAGTGCTGGATGCCCTTTCGGAGCACTGAGGTGTGGGGCAGCTGCAGGAGTGCTGTCAGGACTGCCCCAGCCTGGCTGGGCTGCCTCAACTGAGCCCTGTCCCCTGCCTTGGCTGGTAGCAGGACAGGGGCCACCACCGCTGCAGGACCAACGGATGGCCTGGGACTGATGCAGCAGCAGCCTGCAGGGAATGTGCTGGGCTCCCGCCATCAAAAGGAAGAGCAGGAGTGTCTTGTACTGTATGTCACGACGTGGCAAAGCACAAATGAATAAATACCTATCGATGCGGGTATTTACTATGAACTTTTAAGTGTATTTTGCTTTATTCCATGACATTTAGCTCCTTTCTGAGTCTCTGTCTGTCCAAGCTGTGCCTCATGTAATGTGAAAGCCTTTCCGTGTATACTAGCTACACTTTATTTTTATTGCATTACTTAGATCTTTGCCATCACACGACTTTCTTATCTGGTGACAGAGATTATGCCCTTGTGCTGCAATGTTATTTTATTATTTGTGTGGGAGGGTGAGTGAGTGTGTGTCGCCTTCCTGGGCTGGCGGCTGCCTCCTGGCCCCAAGGCAGGGTGCCTAGGGGGATGCAGGCCATGAGGCTACAGTGGGGCCAGGAGGCTTGTCACTGGTGCTGCAGCACCTTTGGACTCTGGAGTTTCTCCCAGTGTGAGAGAAAGACAAACAAACCAACAGGCCCCCTTTGAGGGAGCACTGGCAGCAATGCAGAGGGATTCTTCCTGTCATCGCTGCACAGGAGTTTGTCAGGTTGAAGTAGTTGTGATGGGAGAGGAGACCACGATGGGGATGTGAAGCTGTTCCTAAGTGTGACAGCAGAAGCGCAGTGCTGGGGTGTGTGTGTGTGGTGTGTCTATGGGTATGTATACATGTATGTATATGCACACAGATTGGTGTTTTGTTGTTTTTTTAATTTGGGGGGGGAGGGAAGCTGCATATAAAGTGTGTCAGAAGTCCTGGTTACGTTCATAAATAAACAGCATATATTCTACCATAACCCCCTGCCTCTCCGTGTGTTTCCAGTTCTTTCTCTGCAGCAGGAGGATGATGCCCTCCTCTTCCTCCAGACCCGCTTCTCCCTGCCCAGCACCGGTGACCTTTCTGGAGCTCATCTCCCTCGTTTCCCCCCCCCACAGCAATAACCACACGGCTGCCTTTAAGGGAACGGCAGTGTCCCCGGTGCTCGCGGTGTTAGATGCACAGCCTCACAGAGTCACCTCCGCTCGTCCTCACACCGCCCCGCGTTGGGCCGGGGGCTCCTCCAGCCTGCGGCGGCGGGGAGACGCTCCTGAAGGCCCGGGTCCTGGCCGCGGGGGTCACGCAGTGCCCCGGGGCATGGCTGCTGGGAGCAGCGCTGCTGCTGCCCGGCCCTTCCCGGTGAGACGCGGCCCGGGCCCTCCCCTCCCCCGGGGAGTTTCGCCGCGGCCGGGTAGGGCCCTGAGACACCGCCCGGGGCTCTGCAGGGCCCGGGCACTCTGCGGGTTCAGGCCGCGTCCTGCTCGGGCCCGGCGGCGGGCGGGGATCCCTGAGGTGACGGGGACACCGCGGTCATCTCTCGGCCTCCGCTCCGCCGGGCTGCGGGCCTGAGCGCTGCCTGTGCCGCGGGTGGGCGCCTGGCCCGCGGCTGCGTCACAGGTGTGTGAAGAGCAGCGGCCCGGACCCCCTGAGCTCCAGCCGCGGCCGTGTTCTCCTTGTTCCCGGGGCGGGTGTTGGCCCGAGAGCTGAGCACCCCAGCCCTGCGGCTGCCATGGCGTGTGGAGCACCCCGAAGGGACAGGCTTCGCCGCACCGGCCATGGGGCCGTGTCCTCACAGGGACTCCCGAAGCGCCTCGGGTGCAGCCGGGCGTGTCCCGCCCTGGCAGCCGCACGGCCACTACATCGGTGGGGCGGCTGTGAGGGTGCCGAGGGGCTCTGGCTCCTCTGGACGCGGGGTTCATGCCGGTCTGCCAGGTGCAGGAAAGGTAAGGCTGCCCCTCCGCAGTCCACCAGGATGGTGTGCGAGCTCTCGCTGTTCGGAGTGGGCAGAAGAGATGTGCAGGGCAGGATGAAAGTCTTTGTTTTTCATTTAGGTGTAAATTTCTGGCAATTTTTCCATGGGAATAGTTAAGTTCCAGTGGTATTGGGCAAAATAATGACTTTTACTTGTGGTTCCTTCTTCCCCTGGCCCTGCAGAGCTCTACTCCCTTCGGGTAGGATGTGCCTTACTGAGTAATGCTGTCCAACGTGTAAAGTGGGGAAATGCTGTTATCATTTGAGCAAAGATTATTGCAGGGTATATGTGGGAGAGACTGTAATCTAGTGGTTAGAGCATGGGAATACAGTCCTGGTCGTTTTGAGTTATGTTCTGAACTATGACTCACCGTGTGTGTGTGGTTTCAGCAAATCATTTATGGCCTTGGACAAAGCAGATTTTTCCATTAATTTAAATGAGCTGTGGATTAAACAGGTCTTTGATGGTAGAAGAATCGACCATTCTGTGATTCAAAATCAGGATCACCTATCTGCCACATAGGTGATATAAACACAGCATGCCCCAGAATACTACAGGGGGTAAATTATTGATAGATAGAGTGTTTAGAAACACTTGCCTTAAACATAGTGCCAAAATGAGCAGCGTTCCCTAATCCTAACTCTAACTATAGGCTGAGCTTTCGGCAAGGCCCACAGCCGGGGCCTAGACAGAACAGTTCTGACAGCACAGTGCTCTTTGCAGCATGTGTTTTGCTTTGGCAGCCCCCTCCCACCCTTCCACAGCTGCAGTTTTGCACTGTCTCTTCCTCTCAACATGAATCCTCCGCGCATGGCTGAACCTTCAGCAAGTCCCATTGCCCAGTTCTCGCTGCAGCATGTTTAGGGGGGTTTGCTTTAACACCAGGGTCAGTGTGAGCAGTACTGCAGTGCTCCAGTCTCATGTGTGACCCTATGCTATGCCTGTTTCAGGCATGCATTAAATGGAAAGGATTTTTATGCACTGTCTACTCCAAATACCACAGGACAGATGGAGCTGGAAGGGACCTCTGGGAGTCATCTTGGCTGGCATATTCATGTGAAAACAGCGGCCGGTCCACGCTGCTGCAGAAATGGATGGCAGGCAGTCTGCAGTGCTGCAGCGTGCCATGGATGCAGCAGGTAAGTGCGGCAGCACTGTGGGCAGGGGCTGGCCTTGCATGTGGCATTGACACTCATTTCTCCACCCGCACACAGCGTGCACCAAGCCTGTCCTGGCTTAGGCAAAGGCTTGAGCAGCTCCAGCGCTGGGCGGGGTGCTGTGGGGGTGTGTGCAGTCAGCAGCATTTGTCTGCACGACTGCGGGGTGGCTTTTTGAGTTTCCCACCAAGGCTGTTCCTTTTACATGCAGCAGTGCTGCAATGCTGCCAGCCACTGCCTGCCCTGGCGCACAAGTGTGCCTCTGCAGTCCTTCCTTCTCCACCCCTCATCAGCCCCAGACGTGAGGCTGGGAACACGGAGGGGTGAGACATGCGGGTGGGCAGTGACTGAGAGGCCAAGCGAGTAATCACATGTTAGGGAGGAAGGGAGTAGTTGTCTGCCAGCACTGTGTACAGAGTTGAGGGATTGCTCACGACCATAGAACAGACCTGCAGCAGGTTGGGGGTGGTGGAGGAATGTCAAGATTTCTCTGTGATTTAATGTTCTTTTTCCACTGCAACAGGCTGTTTGCTCCTAAGGAGCTTTTGTGCCTCATCCACCTGCTGCAAGGGTTTGGAGGATCAGCACAGGTCTCAGAGTGCTTCGCATGAATTTCCACACCGAAGTGGGACAGTGGAAGATATTTTTAGGAGAAAGCAGGTGCTTCACAGTGCTTTGTGCTTACTGGCTGGAATTTCCTGGTTGAATTGGGTCAAACCCAATTGGGGTCAAACCCAATTCAGTGGTAAAACCAAATGGAGTGGTAAAAAGAATGGCAGATGTCTAACTGGGTAAAGGCAGGTCCACTGCCCTCTCTTGGTATAACAGGTTAAGTAAAAATAATGTTTTATACATTGACGTCTCAGATTCTGGGTATCTCTTTGTTTCCCTGAACTGAAATCTCTGTTTCTACAAGTGAAATGACATACAAACACACACCTTGCATGGAAATACCCGTGTTTCAGTGTGATATGAAACTGACTGAAAATGTGATATGTGATTGAAAGTGTGATACGAAACTGATCTGAAAATGTTGTATTACATCTGAGGTAACTGCATTTTAAAGCCAAGACAGCACTTAGTAATAATAAGCATATCACAAGAAACTTCAGAAGAATTAGTCTGTTCAGATAATTCCTTTCAGCCCACATTATACTGTTAGTGTTTTGGTTTTTGTTTTGTTTGGTTTTGTTTGTTTGTTTTAATGGTACTACTTAATATCTCAAACTTAGGCTATGCATCCAAATAGAGAAAGTCTGCCCTTATCCTGAATAGTTTACAGCTTTGGTGGAAGATCAGTGTATTCCTGTACTTTACTGAACACGAGTATATCCAGTTACCCAGTTCTGTGTAGGTAGTCTGGAACAATCAACTGTTTGGAACACAGATTGTTTTATGTCATTTCCTTTACCATGTTTCTCCTCAAGCCATCCTGGCAGGGTAAAGCCAGCATGTTTACATTATCTTGCCTGCCAAGTGCTTTGCTAGAGACTTCCACAAACTCCATCTCTATGGAGGAGCGATGGGCTGATGTCTTAAGGACTCTGTGGGTATAGCTTTTTAATTGGAAGGGAATCCTCACAAAAGGGGAGCCAATTCATTTACTGTGAATATTAAAGTGCAATTTTCTTAGTTTAACACCATCCTATTTTACTGCAGTATTGCATCTTGCATCTGAAATTAATAGTTAACCACGGAGAAAGACAGGTCTGGCAGAATGGGAATCAGGCATTATATTATCCCATGAGTCACATACATGCGGAGAACCAAACAAGTGTCAGCCAGTGGCTTTAAGCCCAAAATATGTCAAAGAGGAGATGCGTATCTTCATTTATATTAAGTAGATAGAAAGCTTGTTGCAGTTCCCATTAAACAGCTTGGAGTTCTGCCACTGACTTTAGTGGGAACAGGATTGGGCCCATGCAGTGGAAGCTGGCTCTGGCCTGCACTGACTGTATTTACGGTGCAGCCCAGGGAAGCTTGTATTTCAGCAGCAGTTTCTAGTTGGCAGAATCAAGGCCTCCCCTACTTTTAGGCATTACTCCTTCCTTTGTTAGATTGAGAACTTCTCCTTTGAAATGTGAGGATGCTTGGTAGCAGGCAGCAATGGGCACTTTCCTGAGTGCAGCTTCACTGAGAGTCAGTAGCATGTGACTGTAAAGAGGGGTTTGCACAGTGCCTTTTCTGAGCAGGGTTTTATGATTTCTTACTCTTTAAATTTAAAATAAAGAGCCATATTTAGGAATTAACCCCACTTCAGGCATTTGCACCACTTTGTGTGGCAAGATCCCATTGGAGTCAGCAAAGTCATGGCTGAGTAATGCTTCAAAATGTTTCAGAACTTTCTTGAATACTAGGGAACTTTTGTACCTCAGTTGTCTCACTCTGGGTATTCTCTCCACAGCTTCTAATGCATCTGGCTGTAGACTTGCCTCAAGAACCAAATAAATCTTGGGCTGCTGATATGTATTGGATCCACCATGTGATTTGTATTGCAGTCCCTTGGGGAGAGGAGATGCTGTGAACAAATACCACTAAGTACACTCAAACCAGCAACTGTGAGATCAGGGCTGAATGCCAGACCTGCTGTTGGTCAGTAAGTATCACGTATTCTAGCTGTTATATACAAGCTTATAGTCATCTCTGTCACATATGCGCTTTACTTTCATTGTGTTGTCATTTATATATTGGGATTTAATTTGCTTTGGTGGAGCCAAGTTCAGTTTGGTGGATTGGGAATGTATATTAACTAACTTTTTAAGTTATTTTCATGTTTTTATTGACTTGCCAGTTCAGTTAAAACCCTGATGACAGAGTCAGGCTGAAATGAGTGTCTGTTGTTGATTCATAATTGTGCAAATTAGCATTTAGACTTCTCATAAAATAATATAAAATTTGGAAGGCTATGTGCCAGTGCTGCTTGCTTCATTCCAGTCAGCAGCGCTCCTGTGTTTACTGGAACTCATGTTAAATACCAAAAGAATGGGATTGCCAGAGTTTTCATACCAAAAATTTCTTGACCTATCTTATTATTGGTTACAGAATTAGCTTATTCCAGTTGTTTCTGGAGGCGAGGGGGGGGGTTGCTGTTGACTGCAATAAAACTAGGATTCAATTCCCTAAACTGCAGTTTTAAGAATAGCACTTTATTATTTGGCTTGCTAAGTGAGGAATGTATATAATAACTCTATTGGCAACATTTATTTGAAGAAGTCAGTATATGATTACCACATGAAAGCATCAAGTGAACATGTTGGTAATGTAAATAAATAAAGCTCTAGGTATGTTGCTTTATGTTTGCATTGTGAGCAATAACATTTGCAAATATCACATCAGGAATTCTGAGTTGATAAAACCAATTTAAAGGGTGGCCTTTGCTAAGGCAAGTTCCAAGGGAATACTTCATAAGACCCATAACACTATATATGTCATTAGGTAATATGTGAAGAACATAATTCACATTTTTCATTTAGTTCATGTAATTTACTTAGTAATTTGATTACCAAATAGTGTAGGAAATCTGATTTTTTAACTCTCAGTAATATAACTGTAACTTTAATTTGCTAATCTGTACACGGAATATTTCCTTAGAATTTTAAACAGACTTGACTGGTGTTTGTTGTTCAGTAGCTGGATATATTCCTCAGTGTTAGAGTGACTTGGATTATCCCTGCAACAGTTTATGAGCATCTGACAGAGAGAGGGAGAGAGAGTTCTAATGTATTCATTTAATCAAGTGAAATTTGTGCTTCCCCTGTCAGTAGAGGAGATTTCAAGTAATGAAAATGTTTCAGTGCTCAGCTGAACAGTACATAGTTTGGTACCTGTATTTTCTGCTTATAACTGAGCAGTGTTTTTTGAAAGCTTCTGTCAAGATGGCTGCTCCATGCCCAGTACGGGTTGTAGGTGTCTTTTCATTGGTTTCACTGAGCATTACTGGTTGACTCAGAGGGACTGGTTGACTGGAAGGACGCCTGGTTGTGTTCTTTCTTGGGTATGCTGCTAATAGAGAAAGTTCATGTATTTGATGTGGCTGCTCTTCCCTGTGCAAATTGTGCAGTTAATGGTGATAGAAGCTCAGTTGGTGTCTGAGCTCCGCTTGTTCACTGTTCAGGCACTCTTCTAACTGAAGAAACAGGGCTGAGTAAACGAGCACAGCAAGACTCTACCATGAGTCTGGCAATGCCATCTCTAGTCCTGTGGTGCATGTAAAACGTGAAGAAAGCAGGTTTCCCTTTGTCGGCATGGTGCTACAATACAGGTCATTGCAGGCCAGCTACGGGCAGCCACAAGTGAGCAGAAGCATAAACAAGGCTGGGAGACTAGGAGGAATGTATTTTGAAGAAACTGTGATACTGAGGGAAAGTCAGAGAAGGGAGAATAAAAAAGGCTGCAGTTAGGATGCAGAAGTTAGGATATCCAAAGTTTGATTCTGTCAGTAGCAAAATTTGCATGGAGTTTAACTGGATTGGGAGCAAATGTTCAAGGAGAGGAATCCAGGAAGAGAGTGTGCCCAAGAGAGAACAAGTTGTCTGTCTTCCGCTCTCTGACTTCTGCTCTTAGAGGGCCTAGCACTTGAGATGGTATCCAGCCAAAGCTTGGGTATGTGTGTGCGCTTGGGGATGGCAGGCAGGATGTAGGCCTGGGTAAAGTGAAAGTAGCTGAGGCTACTTTATTTTTTTTAGCTTTCATGCTATATAACACAAACTGTTTATTTAGAAAAGTGTATTCTGCCCCAGTCAGAGTAATTTCCCATGAAATGCGAAGTGCTCTTGCTGGAGGGCTGCTGAGGTTTGTGAAATACAAGAACAACAAGAAAATTTCAGGAAAATTCTGAAACATAGGGGAATTCTTCCCTGCATTTCTTCCATCACAAGTGTCCCACACATAATTCCAGTACGATGGGAGAGTAGGGTAAGAGAACAAGTCAAGCTTGGGGGATGTGTACATCTTGGACATGCTTTATGATGTACGTTATGAAATATATCTTCCTACTGGAGGAGGAAATACAGGGGTGCAAGCAAGCAACTGTCACATTAGCATGCAATACAAAACTGGGAAATAAGCTTTTATGGAAGATTTGTCAGAGTGTGCTTGTTGTTAAGGGGCTTAAAATGCAAAAGTTACCTTCTGATATTGCCATTTTACAGTGGCAAACTTGCCCCACAAGCAGGTGAATCCCAGTGACAGCATTTGCTTGGTTGTGTATGTATAGTGCAGCTAATTAATATATATTGCTGTTGCAGTTCTTATGAAAATTATTCTTACATGCTGAAAATCTGGCACATTGTTATACATGCAGATTAAGTGGTTGTTTATGTGTAGACTTTTTTTGATTTGGATACACAAATACAAGTTTTCAGGAAAATCTTGCATTCTGGTTAAAATGCAGGTCATAGGATCAAATGCTTTTCAAGCCAGATTATATTTTCTAGGGATCAAAATACATAGGCTGTACTAGAGTTCCTTTTAAAATGAACTTTACAGATTTCATATGTGACTGCACCAGCAGAGTCTATAATCTATTGGTAGTTATGACTTCTGGACCTTTGCAATTTCAGTAATTTTATGTGCTAATAAACGGCTCCTTGGCAGCTCCCTCTTCCCAGCCAAAACAGTAATGCTGACTGGAGAATCAGGAGACTTAAAAACAAAAAAGGGGGGGTGGAGGGGGGAAGGAAAACAGAAAATGATAAACAAAGATGTTTTTTCACTTTTTTGTCTCCTTGAGCTTAGTGCATTTGAGCTGAGATGTTTTATTAAAAAGCATCAACATAATGAAAGTCTGAAAAAAGCATTAATCCTCAGGAGAAGGTTTGCCTTGACAGCTGTGATCAAATTAGAAGTAGGTTGTCAAAAGACGTGGTAAATTTTCCATCCCTGGCAGTGTTCAAGGCCTGGTAGGAGAGAGCCTTGGGTGACATGGTCTAGTGTGATGTGTCGCTGGGTTGGAACTAGCTGATCTTAAGGTCCTTTCCAACTCTAGCTATTTTGTGATTCTATGATTCCAAGTTGGCAGTATTAATGAGTGTTGTCTTCCGCACCAGAGTGGAGCTGATGTGCATGAATTGGCCAGTGCAAATCTACCTGCATTGCTGTATGTACCCAGTGGCTTTGAGTGTCCAGGACAGTCAGCATCCATTCAGTTCCTGTGCATGGATGACAAAATGCACCTGTGTGAGGAAAGTCAGCCAGATACTTCCCAGGCAGTTCTTGCTTAGAGGTGTGCTGGAGTCACTGGCAGTCAGAGGATGGGGGTGTGTGCCAGGCACCATCCAGAGGCATAGAAGAGGGTAACAAGCCCAGACTACCTTAACTCTGAAAGAGTGACTCAGCTGTTTCTGCAAGTTTTGAGTTTCAGCAGAATATTTTTTCCGCTATGCTGACAGCTTTTCCACCCACGTTTGCACCCGTGGCCTTGTGCCACAGAGGTACTGTAGGATCATAAACCCAGTGTAAATGTTAAAAGTCATGTGTAAAAAAAGGTGCCTTCTACATCCCAAAGTATATCAACTGTGTGTGGGGAGCAGATGTCTTTGAAAAACCCAGGACTCAGGAAAGGTATAGCCCTATCTATAATTTACCTGGTTTTAGTTATTCTACCAGAATCTAGTCAGTGATGTCTTCAGACAACCTGTATCAACAGAATTAGAATTACTCTGAAATCCCCCAAAGTCTTGTCATTGTTTTTATCACAGGGCAGAATTAGTCATTCACATACCTGATATATACTATTTTTTTTTTTTCTTGATTCTGTTAGTGTAAGGTATTCCCAAACAATCCTACAGGGAAAACAGAGTTATTCAGGGAATTAAACCTAATAAAATTAATAGGTTTCTGAATCTGACAAGTGTATTGCAATATTCAATGAGTTACTATACTCAGCTGAAGATGAAATTGGACAGAATGTGCTTGCAATATTATTCCAGCACGTTGAGCCTTTACATGTGAATGCATCCAGTCTGCTTTGAGCAAGTCATTTGTCAGTTCTTTATGCAAGACTAACACTTGCTGTCACTCGGTGACTGCTGCATGAATCAGGCATGGGAGGACTGATTGAGGAGGAAGAAGACAGTTATGCACTGAGGTTGTTCTTGATCATTTATGTCTTTAAGCAACCCAGTTGTGGAATCCAAAGGTTTGCTCTATTGTTATGAATTTTTCTAATGCCACAAATGCTGATACAGCAGCAAAAACCTCTATCAAGGGCCTCACCACATCATGGGGCTGGAGAAGAAAAAAGAGCAGAAATCCAGGGAAGTAATGTTAGTGACCAGTAACCACCACTCTATGGAAAGATCACTTTTACAAAGCAGGAGGGGCTATGGCTTCTTTTGACTCCGTGTCAGCAGCTGAAGGAGCAGTAATTCATTTGTGATGTCTGCAGCACCCTCAGCTTTCTTTGGTGTTTGGATTTTGGGGTTTGGGATTATGTTTTGTTTTGGTCATTTATGAAGTTACTTCCAAAGAAAAGATATAATGCAAAATGACAGCATATATTAAGCATGAAAGCATTGCTGTCCTCTGGGAGCTGTTGGAGAAGAAAATGCTGAGCCACTGAAATGCAAACCCCTCAACTATCAGAAGTGCCCACCAGCAGGTCAGCAAATCTCTGTGGTCATTGCTGGACAGATCTAAGAGAACCAAAGGGACAAGTGACTTTTGTCCCTGGCTAGCAGGAAGACGCCAGCTAGGGAAACAAGCTCACCCTTTGTTTTGCCCTCAGGCTGCAAACGGACCAGGAAGTAAGTCCTCTCAACACCTTGCACTGGATGCAGATCATATTTTCCTGTGTCACGGTAGGGCAGCTTGGTTCCTCCATTGTTTTACACAGTAGTGTTAAAAGAAAGGGGAACAGTCCTGCTCCATAGCTAGTGCTCAGGCTTGGCACAGTTTATCACTCTAGGCTGAGTTTGGAGATCTGTGAGGCTGAAATTCAAAGTGAAACTAGTGGATGTGAGTGCCATGGGAACCAGAGCAAGCAGGAGGTTTGCATGGATCCCCCTAGGGCTGGAGCTGCCGAGTTTCATACGGTGCTAAAAAAATATAATACAATGTCTCTGGAAAAAAGGTCTGTCTGTGTCTGGAGGCAACTGTGGGCACCTTCAGCCAGCACCTGATTCACTAGCAAACAGTTACCTATGAGGCATTTCGGCTGGCAGACACTTGTCCTAGGTGCCGTAGGCCGTAAGGGCTGTTTTCAGTTTAATCTATTTTTAATATGGCGCCTTATTCCAAACTGCTGAGTTCTCACATTCCCGAGCTGTCATGGTAATAGGATTGTGCAGTCTTATTGGCTAAAGTTTTCCACCTCAAGTGCCAAAAGTTGGGCTTCTAAATTCATATTCATATTCCTTAATGTGACTGACAAGTCCGACAGGAGTAGGAACTGGACATGGCCTACACCTTGGAAAACAAGCCGGGCCATTAGGTGCATCACCAAAGCCTGGCTGCAGGCACCCAGATTCTCAGGTGTGGGCCACCACATGAATGGTTTGAGCCCAGCCTACAAACATGTATCCCCAAAGGTCAGAAAGGTTCAAGTGCAGGGTTCAGTCACACTGTACCTGTTGTGCGATGAAACTTTATGATGTGTGACCCTGTGAACTATTACGCAATGCACGGGACAGGTTTGAAGGACAGGCTTAAAAGAAGCCGTTTTCCTTCCTGGTGTGGCTGCCTTTTTATCCAAAGTGGCTACAAGTGCTGGTGTGAGGGAGGGAGGCAAGGTTAAAGCAAGTGGGAATTTTGTCAGGGCTTTGGAAATGGGGTGCATTCAGAATTGTAGCAAGTGGCAGAGGGCTACAGCATGTCTATCCCTTTCATTGACTTCCTGTCTGTGCTACTTCATTACCCGTGATCTAACACTAAATATTTTTACTCTACTACCTTCTTCTGCTATTTCTATTTGTAGCACACTGCTAGACTTGTATCCAAGCCAATCCAAAATTCTTCTGAAACTCCCTGTGCTAGCACCAACATG
Organism: Psittacus erithacus; assembly: GCA_009867235.2. Taxonomy (NCBI): domain Eukaryota; kingdom Metazoa; phylum Chordata; class Aves; order Psittaciformes; family Psittacidae; genus Psittacus; species Psittacus erithacus. The sequence continues at coordinate 32,047 of WYDI02021657.1, read as the reverse complement.
AAAGCAGAACTCTGAAGTGGCTGCAGTAGCTATGGTAGGGTTTAACTAAAGAACGGTGTCAGACACTTCAGCCTTTTGAGGTACACTGAAAATGGAAATGCCATTTGCCAAGAGAAACAGCTTGCAAAAATTATGTCATGTTGCCTTTTTTTATGACAAGTCTAACTGGACTGTGCATGGAATTACCAGCCAACACTTGAAATTTGTGCACTTTTCTTGGTTTGTTTTGTTGTTGTTACTGTTATTGCAAGATAACACATAAGGCCATGAAGTGTCAATTCATCTTTTCTCCTATTTTCTACAAAAGGGGGGAAAGCAAAGTGTCCTGTCCCATCAGAAGATAAAAACACAGAAGAGTTAAAGCAAATTCCCATAGAACTTGTACAGTTGCTTGTCTATAAAAGACCTATAAAACTTCAGTGAACCATATCCTTTCATCCAAAGAGTGCAGACGAAGTGAAAAACCCCCAGGCACCTTAGTCCCCTAGCTGACTGACTGTGGCTTGGGGTGTGTGAAGTTCAACAGAGGGCACAGCTATCCAACCAGGAGATGCCTCTCTCTCTAGCCTCAAGAGCCAGACCTTAGAAGCAAAAGCCGTGCTGTTGTGCCAAGGCTTTTCCTAGCCTGTGGACAGGAAGGAGGCAGTCAGCTAGGCTGCTGGGACAGGCTGGGGAGATTGTAGCCCAGATGTGTGTGTGTTCCCAGGGACCAGAGCAGCAATCCTGTACAGTGGCACTGCCCTTCCTTCCCCCTCATTCTCCCTATTTGCGAGGGCTATGTTCAGACCTAACCCCTACATTTGAGACATCTCTCTCCCAAACAGACAGCATGTTTGATGTCTAAAGGACTAGTGAAAATACAAGTGTTTCTGAAATCATCTTCCTCTATCACATCCATGCCATCCCATTAGAGCATAGAAACTGCACTCAGGATGTCATTCTTGAGTCCTTTAAGGGCTCTGATGGCATGCTTCTCCCCAAGAGCAGTGCCAGCAATACCTTTGAAATAAGAGACTAGTGCTCCTTCCTTCTGGCCCCTTCCTTCTGGTGTCTGTCTTCTAAGTCACTGTCTTTTATTTTAGAGTATTCACTGAGGAAGTGGGAGACCTGGGTTCAGTGCGTTCCTCAATCTGAGAGTGCTCCTCTCTCACTTCCTGCAAGACTGTCCAGCTGCCGACCGTCAGCTGTTCCGGGTGAAGCTCTTCAGAGGGAAACTATACCTGTAGTAATTTGCTCTCCCTGTCCTGCTGTTGGTGGGCAGCTTTTGTTTTAGAGTGAAGTGATCAGAGCTTCATGGTGTGAGGAGCCTCATGCTGTATTCGATGTTCTCAGAGCTGCAAGAACCCATGCCTTAGGGTGTTCAGACAAAGGGCACCTAGTCTCTGGACATCTGTGGAGGACAGCGTGAAGTGCATCTCCTTGCAGATGCTGTTCTGGACAGGTACGGAAGCAGAAAACTGATGTAAAACCAAGGACAGACCACAGGGTGCAGGTGGCTGAGGGACAGTGGTCTCTGTGACTCTGAATTCCAGTGCCTAAGTTCAACTAGAGTGTAGTAGTATGCTCTTAAGTCCTTTATTGGTGGTAGCTCCTTAAAACCCACCTCTCCATTTATCTCCTTTATGTGAACAGATCCTGGTGGATCAGCCAGGATCTTTACTGCTGCTTTAATAAACATTTCCAGGGTTTCTTGAATGTGCTCTGTGACGTTTGTCTGTGGAGACAGTAATTTGACATTCATCATGTGAGAAACTAAGAGTTCGCCATCTGGCCTGGCGAGACTTTTTTCTTCTTACCATTAATTAAGCTGAGGTTATTGCAAAATTTTATTATGATGGTTATGATTTGTCCTGTGATAACACTGAGGCTAATATTGAGGCATGCAAAGCACCTTCCACGCTGGTGACATTAGTGGGAGGTGCAGCCCAGCAGCACCTCTTCAGATTCTGATGTCAGCTCTCATAAGTTTTAGGGCCAATTCCAGCTATCCCTATTCAGGCATCTTACCCTGGAGTGAGTTCTTCTGGTTCTGAGGGGATGGTTTCACAAGTAGGAAGATGTAGCTGCGGGGGGAGAATGGGGGCAGCTGCTTGGCCACTATAGTGTCATATAACATGCCCTGGCAGGAGATCTTACTGACCACAGCTTTGCCCTGCTTGGTGAGGCTATGACCATTCATGGGAAAGTAGATCGGCAGCAACAGATTGTTAGAGCATGGTGAGAAAAGAAAGGAGGGAAAGAAAGTAGGGCTGAAGTTGATAACATCTACAAAAAACAGGTGCTGATGATGGCTGGGTGAGGAAGGAGGAAATTAAGCTTTTCTGGAGACTGGACAGGAGGTGGCTGTAGGCTGTCTGGGATGGATGTGTGCAGTATTTGGAAACTCTGGTTCCAGTCCATGCTCAGACACAGCTCAGGGGTCAGAGGCTCTTGTCCTTCAGTGGTCTCCAAACTGTGACTTTGCAAATATTCTGATACTTGTAGGTTTGAAGAAGATGGCTGTGTATGAAGTCCTCCACCAGCACTAACTCTTGACATCTTTCCCTTCTCTGTCAGACTTAAATGCTTCACTGCTCAGAGTTAACAGCTTCACAAGAGATTCAATATTTTTTTTTTTGCCCAAATCCCTCGAAGTCTGAGGGACTGGAGACAGAATCAGTTTGAGATGAACAGCCAAGAAAAGTAAATCATCCTTGGGTCAGGGTGAACTCTCATTTGAAGAGGCCACAGATGACAAAGATGTTCATGAATCAGCAGTTCCACAGACCTCTGCCCATTCAGAGAGTAATATGTGTAAACAGACATGAAAATAGCAAAGAGCCACAGAGCTCTCCAGATTCTTTCTATTCGCTTTGCACTGCTGGGGGGGACCTCCACAGAGAAGGCACAAAGAAGGAGAGGGCTGAGGTACTGGGCACTGAGTTAGTCCCACAGATGGTCATCTTGCACTCTGCTGCAGCTGTGCAAGAACCAGGGAACACAGTGCTGGTGAGACATAGTTCCCTGTGTCCCTGTTCACCTGACAGCGCGCCTGGGTGTGCTCTTCAATAAAGGAGACAGCTACTGATGAGTCTGGTGTGTGAGATAAAGGTAAGGAAAGAAGGGTTATGCAAGGACACGAACTGTTGCACCATTGCACCACTGCAGGTACAGAACAGCTCCTGTACATGTAGGTTGCATGGAGTGGGCCTGCCCCACCAGGCAGCTGCTCTTGGCAGCTGCTCTTGGCAGCTGATGGATGCATGGTGCTGAGGAAAAGGGATGCAGCAAGCTGTGGTGACATAATTCTGCTGTTTGATACCTGCATTGGATCCATGTGCCTGTGAGTCTGAGACCTCAGCAACCCATCAGGATACTGATTTCCTCACTGTAGTCCCACACTGTAGTCCTGTTCCCTGCTTGTAGGATTGTCTGTCTGTCTCTGCTGTGTGAGTGAAGTAGGACCAGCAGCAGAGGCTGCTGTATCTGCAGAGCACAAAGCTTGCAGCTGGGTGGGACAGAGGTAGGAGAAAGGGGATCTGCACAGACCCAAGGTGGCTGTGCCCGTGCTGGGCAGAGGTTACACACAGCTGTCTCCAGCCTGTGAATGGGAAGTTCTCCTTGCAAAGCTGTCCTCTCAGGCTGTCAGCAGACTCCTGCAGCCTTCCCTTCATCCTGCCCTTGATGTTTGGTTTTTAGTTTTTTTCTATCACAGTCACTAAAGCTCTTCAGAAAGCCCTGTATAATTCCATGGCGCTCTGAACAAATGCAGGCCAAGGGTGTGTGCCTGGACAGAATGTGCCCTACCCCACAGAAACCCCTAAAACTCCCACCGAGCTGATGTGGGGGTTTCTTATTCTTCCTGCCCCTCTTTGATGTTGGCCAAATGTTACGCCTGGAGAGTGCAACACCAGAGGGCCATGCAGAGGACCCCCGCCTTGTTTCGCTTGTGTTGTATATATTCTAGGGTCTGCTGGCTAAGAGGGCTCCCAAAGAGACGTGGCATCACTTCCATTCCTGCTCAAATGTAAGCCTGGGGCTGGTTCTGCTGTAGGATAACATTTCAGTGGTGAAAGCTGGCTGAGTCAAAGGCTGTGCCTGAATTGTTTGTGAGACTTTTATAGACTGTCTATCTGGGATAAAACACAGAGCCCGAATCTTCAAAGCACTATGTGGGATGGCAGCTATGGGACTCCCATTAAAGTAAGTAGGCATCACATGACTGAAAAACTTGTATGACACTAATGTGTTTCTGCAGAGGAATAGCTGCTGCTTGTGCTGTCGAGACAAAGGGAAGCAGAGGAAAATGAACTCTACCATGCCCACAAAAGCAGCACCTCACAGAAGTTCAGCATTAGGCTTTTGTCCTTTTTGTAAAGAGCAGTTATAGTGTGTATCACAGGAGATGTAAAGGAGCATGTGAGACACTGGGTTTTATTTTCAGCAAACAAGGTGCTTCAAATTCATTGCAAAATTGGAGAAGGTCTAATCAAACTCTGTGAAGAACTTGAGGGAGTTAAGTGGAGTAAATTGGGTGAATCTGGCTGTGAATTTAAAGCATCTGGTTGTCATCCACCTTTCCAGAGAAGAGAAGACATTCTAAGAGAATGTCTTCATTAGGCACAGAGCACAGTCACAGTGAAAAGTTGCCCACCAAGCAAAGACCAGTCAAGAAGTGTATCTTAGACAGGGAAATGGATTCCGTCTGGTCACAGTGCTTTCTGTAACTCTTAGAAGACACTGACGAATGGGAGAGTCATTGTAGACAGATTCTCTTTTTCTTCCTTTTTTGACATCTTTCAGGCTTTAACATGAACTACTATTATCCTTATTTTACAGATGGGGACAGACAGACAGGTTTCATGACATGCTCAAGATCACATGAACCGCTTGTGTCAGAGTGAGAAACTGCACCTGGATCTCTCAATTGTGAGGCTGTTGCTCTTGGCACTGCATCATCTTGACTGCAAACCACACATTCAGATTGACTTTCTCTGTGTCCTTCCTGTGCCTACAAATGGTAAGTATTTTGAACAAATCAAAGAAAAAAAAAAATGAAGTCAGTTCTGCAATTTATATATCCAGTCATTTTTATGCTATGGCATAATGGACCTTAGAGGAGTCTTCAATTAATACAAGTAATTATCTGTTGCTGCAAAGACTCTTAGACATCACTGGCTGAGAACTTAGATGAAACTTTTACCTTGTTTACTGAGTGCCTGATGGATTTGGGTGATACCTGCAGGATAAATCAACTTACAACCAAGATGAACACTGCAAACTCCTTGGTGCCATTGTCATGTTTTGGCCATCGCTAGAGCTTTAATATCAGGAAAGAGAAATCAGGGAAATAAACAGGTAGGAAAAATAGTCATCAGCTGTTACAGAGGGTTCCTTGTGTTTGCCTCCTCCAGAATTTGCCTCCTTCACTCATAAAGGTTTAATGTAAAGGCTGACAAAGGAGTGGGTATCCATGGTTTGTTGGGGCATATGCAGGCTCTAGGCATGTTTTTATTCTTCAGCTTCATAGAAGAACATCAACAGTGGGGTTTTCCAGAGTGCCCAAGGAGCCATTGATCCTGGATCCCAAGGCACAAGAAATATGGGGCACATCCAATAGTCCCATTCTAAGCAGCATAGCTACTGAAAGCCCATCTCTCAGTGGAGTAACCTATCCTTTTGACTCCAGTTTCTAAACCTATACTGCCCTGCTCCAGATACATGGTGTGGGCTGCTGCTTTTAACCTGGCAGTGTTGCCAGTGGCACTGGGCACCTGGTATTTCATGACACCAGAGGAGCAGCCATTAATTTAAACTCATCAGACAAACAGCCACTTCTGCTTGCTGTGGCTCTGTTTTCAGCTCTTCAGCTCTGAAGTGAGGCTGACAATTTCTGATGGTTTCTCAGACCTCCTATTGAGTTTTGTTAATTAATATTTGTGAAGTACTTAGGTGTTTTCAGGTTTATGGTGACCCAAAGTATTATTATTACTGTTGGTATTATTAAGACTAATAATACTGCTAATAACTTTAGCCTGGCAAAATTCAATTTGACTAAAATCCTTGCCACAGATGAAAAAATTTAACTCCAGTGATGTGAGGGGTTACGTGACTCAGTTACCAGTAACTGCTGTTTACAAGGGGCAGGAAGAGTATATTTGCTCAAATGAAAAAAGGTCAAGGCAGGGGCCCATTTGCCGTTTGTTAATAAGTAATCTAAAGCACAACACTGCTTTACTGTAGCAAATCAGCCTGGCTTAGTTCTTCCTTTCATCACCATTATTTCCAGTCCAGTTCTGGACTAAAATGCCAATTGAAAAATAATCCACAATCTCATAGATTATTTTCAACATTTGCAAACCTGTGGAGAGGCTTTGTATCAGGGAAACAGCAATAATAAAAAAAACCCATTCCATACTTCTGCCGGTGTTTGTCTTGGGACACTGTAGGTAAGCAAGGTTGAAATATCAGATAGGACATTATTTATCTCCTGGGAAATTCTCCTTTAAGCTCAGACCTGTGCGTCTTCCCTGTGGAATTGTGCCAGTTAAGGAACTGTGGTGTAGCTGGCCCACTTACAGTCACCCCACTAAGCTACTGATGTAACTCACAAAACCACCTACGTCATCTCCAAATCTGGCTCACAGTCAGTAGTTAAAATTCAAACATGGGTACTGGAGAACATCCTTCTTCCAAGTGACTGAGCAGATGTGCATTGCGATCCCTGCCCTGTCTTTGCTTTTGAAAACAAAACAAGTAATTTTCTAGCAGTGCTTGTCTTCAGCTGCCAAGCAGTGTTCTGGAAAAGGGCTGGAGTCTCTCCACTGAGGTTCACCTACTGGCTGTGGGCAGGATTTGCTAGAAAAGGTTTTGCCATTAATAAGCCACTTAAAGTGCTTATCAAAAAAGCAGTACTTGTGCCAGCTGCTAGCTAACCACAGCTTCTTATTTGTAACCCTTGGTGTTCATGGCCTTCAACTGTACTGGCCTGAGGCACACATCTCAAAATAGGGAATGTGATGTACACCGTGCTGGAGCAGGCATGGCCGAAGAACAGACAGCATGGCACTGTTGGCATGCGCCTGCAACGTTGGTTTGTGGAGGTGTTTTGCCTTATGTGTACTTATTGCTTGAAGGAAGGTAGCAGGGGTGCACACACACACACACACACACATTATGCACGAGGTCACCTTTGGAAACAAAACCCATATGGATTGCAGACTACATTTCCTAGCTTCCTGAAATGCAGTTTAAGAAATCAACAGCCCCTGCTCTGGCAGTCCCAACTGCCTGTTAACCAGGGGAAGGGAAAGAGGTTGGTAAGAAGGATTTTCTCAGTAGAGCAGGTCACATTTGTTGTGAGCTGAGAGTATCTTTCAAGTGCTATAACCTTAGCAAAGAGTCTTCTTGAGCTCTGTAGTCCTAAAGGGCACCAGGGCCTTCCTCCATCCAAGGCAGCGCCACACAAACAGGGAAGGGAAGGAATGGCTTTCTACAGAGCTGCTCCTCTAGCATCAAGCAGGAGACAGGCTGAGCAGCAGATGCTGATATGTGGAAACAGTAGAGAGGGAAGGATATGTGTGTGAGCTGTTGTAGGGTCTTTGTACATGCAACTGCATGCTCACACACATCAGAAAGGCAGCACCAGTGGCTCCTAGCTGCCAGGAGAGGGGTATTTTGGATGCCCCAGAGCCCTTGTGTTTGCCTTACTGTTCTGTTACTGACGCAAGAGGAGGAGGGGCGTGGAGGACACGCAGTGTCCTGGAGGAGCGGACATGGCTGGTGCTGCCCTGTGTGTCTGCACCTACATGATATACTGCAGCTGGGTGATTGGCAAGCAGGAGGGTTCACATTGATCTTTGAACTTCTGTGGTGTGTGCGGGATGTTCATTCCGGAATACCTGGTGTATTCTGAGCAGTAGGGAGTACAGTGGAATTGATGCTCACTTTTATTGAGTCTGCCTGAGCTGGGGATCTGGACAAGTATCCTGTAGCTTAAACAAAGTTAAGAAAGTGGTAGCATAAAGTTCTAGATCCCATGCCTCCATGCTGCTCTGAAGGAGCGTGTGGTCATGCCATACCGTGCGCGTTGTGGCAGGGAGAGCAGTTAAGTGTTACTAGCTGGCAGCCTTTGCAGAATAGTGGTGCCACATGAAAATGCACGTGTTCGTTACTCATGAGATACGCATTTCCTGCCCATCCCCACCTTTCTGTGGGGTATACAGGGTGGTGGAGCTTTCTGCTTCTGTCCCTGGTTGTTACGCTGTTTCCTCTTGTGCTCTGTTCTGGGTAACATCTGTTGTTCGAGCTACCTAGTGAGTTGGAAGAGTCTTTATCAGCACTAATACATTGTAGTCTTCCTCTAAAGACCAGTGAGGTTTTACATCTTCCCCTTACAGCAGTGTGAAAACTGGGGTACCAGGATGTTAGGTGGCTCTCCTGAAGCAGTGGGGTAAGGTAGAAAGATGTTAAGTGTTCTCTGAACCCAAGCCTGAGCAGTAGTCATCACCACCATGTCTTCGTTGCATCCTGATGGTGAGGTGTACAGTTTTTTGCACACAAAGGAGAGGCAATTACTGGAAAGCAACTCCAGTGCTGCAGACACCACTGTAGAGGCGTATACTGTTCTAAGTGGGAGCCAGGATGCCTGGGAAGATACACAGGTGGTTTCAGAAATCATAAGTAGCCTATTATCACAGAGGAGATGGCAGAAAAGCCCCTCTGGAGCTTTCCTCCATGACCATCTGTTAATTTTCCCTTGAAGCCATTATTGACTTGCACTGGGTGGGATACTAACACCCTGCAAACAGTGCTGTGAATCAGAGCTCTGCACTGCTGTTGCTGGACCAAGCAAGCTTCACTGATGAGAAATAGTATGGTGACTTGCTTCCTCAGCTTGTACCTTGGAGCTTCATGCACCTGATGCTCATCAGCCTCAGGGAAAGTTCTGTTTTCCCAAACACTGTGCTTGGCTGCACCTTGGCCTCTGGCAGACATGAGCCCCCCTTGTTTACCTTCTGCCTGCTTTCTGTATAGTTTGTATAGCCCATAGCCTTTCTTGTAAAGAGAGGTCTTGCTCATAAACTGCCATATTTGCAGACATTTAGAGATACAGGGTTTCTAGCTGTGCTTCAGGAGTAGCCTAAGATCACCACACAAATGCTTTGCTATTTTAGGGGTCAAGTGCTAAGAGTGTTCCTTGTCTGTTGTCCCCTTTGGCCCTCAGAATTTGGCCAATGCTTACACATGTGCAACACAATAGAAATATTGCTGCTGCAAGTGAAACTTAGAAAAACATTTACATTTTGCATTTGTGAGCAAAGTGTGGTATTTTCCAAAGCATTTTGTGCATTTGGTCCAGGCCAGAATTATCAATTTTTATCATTGCAAATATAATTTGTGCAGTAAAAATGCAAACCAACCAAACCAAGCTGTTCCAAGTTTGGTCCAAATGGAAGCTTGTCCAATTGGATGTTTTCTCAGACAGATATCATCATTTGTGTGGTTTTTATCGTAAAATAATTCTTCTGCTCATGAAAAGATGTTTCTAATATCTGTGAATAATGCAAACAGATACAAGAAAATATTTTGCTATTTAATGATGTAAATACGATTTTCCTTCTTTTTGAGAAGAAACAAAGAAGAAAAACAGAAAGACCAGATGGTCATGGGTGAGACAAATTCACCAATGTGTGCTAGAGAGAGAGCATTTTCAGGGAGAAGTTAGTATGCTGCTGGGTAGGGAAAGACTTTGGTTCTCTGTAGCTATAGCAGCACTACACATTTTCCCTTAGCACATGCTAATTCATGAGACTCCTCATGTTACGCACCGAGTGCCCAGCCTGAGCGACTAGGTGGTGTGGCATTTGCAAATGCAATTACAACTTTTGATGTTATACCCAAGAGTACTTTGATGTCTCAGTATTAAACACTGTGTTTCTTGATTTCTAGTGCCCCGCTTCTGACTTTAAAGCCAGCAATCCCTGCGGTGTGCCTGGGGCAAGCCTGACACTTCCACACAAGGATAAAAACATTGAGCATGGTGGCCAGAGAGACTTATAGGGAAATCTTTGGTCTTAAATGCTACTGCTGCAGTGACCCAGCCCAGCAGCTCCTCAGGAAGGTAAGTGAGTACAGCCTTTCTGTCACAGCACAGGTGTCTAAGCTGAAACATAGTTTCCAGCAGCCAAGATGTGACAAGCAAGGTCACTGTTCTCAGGCTGTTTGTTCCCATCTGCCATCTCTAGCAGAGCACCCAAATGCCAAGGCAGGGATCTGGACACTCCTAGCCTGCTCTCTGCTGAGGATCTGCTGCTCTACAGCAATGTGCTGTTGAGTCATTGGGCTGGAAAGCAAGTGCATGTGGGGGAACATGGCTGTCCTACCTTTTGGTTTGAGAATTCACATGGGATTTTGAGATTCTGGACTATGCTCTCAGGGCTGTTTATGCATTTTACATGAAACAGTCACCAGGTAACATATAATCCCTGATTAAAGCCCTCAGGGGATTTAGGCAAAGCAACGCCCAGTTTCTTGATCCTGATCAGACTTAGGTGTGAATTGGGCTGAGCTTCTTGGCCCTGTCAGGGCTGGGGCAGTTCTGGGCATGCATGAAGCTGGAACTCTACATAGGTGATGAGCTTGAAAGTATTAAAAAAAGTTGGAGATTGAAGGGGCCAGATAGTGGGAAGGACCTAGGAGCTGCAGTGGAGTGCCAGCATTTCAATCTAAAGTGCAGAGTTAGGGTAAAACATCAGGTGCTCCACTAACAGAGGCCTCTTACAGGGAAATGATTGTTCTCACAGATTCCTGAAGTGGAAACTTATTTACATAACCATTTTATGTGCTTTTTTGAAAAAGAAGTCCCATCGCAGGAACTGGATTTCCTTGGGTTTATTTCCACAGGCTGCATGTGCTGATCTGTACAGTGGTGGCTGCTGCATGAATAGCTTGTTATTCTTACCAAGCGTGACAACTGCTGTAGCAAAATCGAGAGCAACCTGCTCTAATGTAAACTGATTTCAGATTGCCCCTGGCAGTGCCAGCTACCTCATTTAACCTCTTCTCTTATTTTTTTCTTCCAGTCTTGTTTTTATTTTGTCTTTTTTTTTTAATCTTTTCTCCCCCACTGAAGGCGCACCCAATGCTTTCTTGTAAGGTGTTTTATCATGCTGGCTGCTGCACTGGTGTTTGTGACCCATAAGTGAGCTTCTTTGCCATTCTCTTTGATGCATTCCAAAGCCACTTGGACTTTTGGATCTTACAGCAAATGCAGACTCCAACTGCCTGTCCACTCCACAGATGAGCTCTGCAGTGGCTGATGGCTGTACCTAAGAACATTCAACTGCAGAGCACCACAGATGAGGGTCTGGCTCTTGATAGGGCTGTTGCATCTTTGATACCCCACCTGCATCTTTGGAGAGTGCTGCAGGGCCGGATAAATGTGGGCAAAGAGAGGCTTATTGAAGTGACATATCTGCCATCCTGAGCACATGCCATCCTAAGTGGGAAGCAGTTGTGTTGGTAGGAAAGCAGGGGGCATCAGGAAATGGGGCTGGGGCAGGGAGTGCTGTGGGAAAAGAGTCCAATTTGCCCTTTGTAGCTGCCAGGTTGGTGTGTGTGGTGGGTGTGATATAAATTACTATCCATAAATAAATACCACAACAGCATTTTAATGAGGTGTTTTCTAGTTGCACTTGTCCAGGCTGGTAGTGTTATGTTAAGACTGGAGAATTATCTCCAAGGAATCTTTTTGGCTAAACCTTCATAAACACGGTCTCACCCAAGATCCAACTATGATTTGTTTGGATTAGAGGTTTTCCTTGTTTGTTTCTGAACACACTTTCAAATACGTTTGGGTTTTTACTTTTATTTATTTATTTTCATCTTCTTGGCCCAGGTTTTGTGTTGATACCACAGGACCTAACTGATGTAGAGATAGGGGACAAATCTGGTGCCTTTTCTGAGTGTTCTCTTTTGTTCTGACAACAAGCAGCTTGCAGAAGGGCTGGGTTGTCTGGGGCTTTGAGAGTGGTAGAGGTGCATTTGGGGCCATGACCTGTGACTCTCCAGAGACTCAGGTCTCTGGTGAGCAGGTAATAATAGCCCAGCCTATCACAGGGAGTGATGTGTCCTTTGCTTCTCCTGCTGTGCTGACACAGCTGCCATTGCAGCCAGTGCTCTTCAGAGGCATGGTCTCATGGACCTGTGCCCCACACCTGCAGTGTGGTCCTGCTGGGACTCAGCATTCAAATTCAGCTTCTTTTTCTTTCATGGCAGTTAGCTATTTCTCTGAACTTTTGGCAGCCTGGGCTGCTGGACAGATGGCTGCACATAAATATTGCATAGCACAATGTGTTGGACAGGACTCAGGCATGTGTTCTGTAGGAACCCATGTGTGCTGTAGGGTTGCCCTGTGCACATAAACACTCTTTATCAGTCCTGATCTGTAGAGTGTCCCCTAGCACTGTGTCAGATTGGGAGTCTGTCTCCTGCATACCTGAGTACACACAGGCTGCTTCATACCCTATGCCAGGGTAGATCTGGGAATAGAGGTGGGCCGTGGTTTTCTGTGTGAACCAGAGATTATGGTGAAAGGCAAATACTGAAGTAGGGGCTGGGGTTTGAGATCGATCTCAGGTGTTGCGTTTACATTTCAGACCAAAATGGTGGTCTCATCAGAAAGCCTCTCAAAATGTGAAGTTGCCACCACTAGAATGTGAGAACTGCGCAAAGCTGGGAAATAGTCTTTCTCACGCTAACCCTGAATGAGGAGGTTTTTTACCAGTTTGGCTCCTGTATGTTAAGAGCAGGACCTTTTTTCTGCTTACTTTGAAGATCTGAGAAAATTCAGTTCTTCGGTCCTTAAACATAAAACCTGTGAAGTCTCTTGATGGTCTAGACTTGTGATGCATACTCAGAATTCATTCATACTATAAATAAATAATTGGCAGGTGATGATACAGAAGTAACAGCTTCCACTCTTTTCAAGGAATCATTAACTTCAGCCAGGTCTCCCTCATCAACAGCTGTGAAGAAAACCTCCAAAAACACAACCCACAAAACAATATCATTTGGAAGGGACATCTGAAGGGCTACAGTCCAGCCTCCTCAAAGCAGGGCTAACATCGACATTAGCTTAGGCTGCTCAGGGCTTTGTCCATTAACTTCTTGTAGTCTCCACGGCTGGGATTTCACAAACCTTCTTCTCCTGCTCCAGTTTACCTGCTTGTATCTTGAAAAATTTCTTCTGTGATGTCCAGTGGAATTTCTCTGGACACAACTTGTGGTCCTTGCTCTTGTGCTGTGCACCTCTGCAGAGAGCCTGGTCTGTTCTTGCCCACACAGCCCCAGTGTGATTAGCTGTCATTGCTGCAAAGGCATGCTGTTGACTCGTCAGCTTTTTGGCCACCAAGACCCCGGGTCCTTCTTTTAGCAAAGCTGCTTTCTAACCACTTGGTTCCCAGCCTGTGCTGTCACACAGGTATATTCCATGTCAGGTACAGAGTTCCCATTTGTTCTTGCTGAATTTCAGAAGATTGCTTTCAGGCTTGTCTTCCAGGTTGCTGAGGACCACCTGAGTGGCTGCCTTGTCATCCAGCATAATGAGCTACAGCTTCAGTTTAATCTCATGCACAGACTTGCTGAGGGACCATTCTGCTTTGTCATCCAGGTTGCTGGTGAAGACTGGCCCTAGTGTTGTCGCTTGAGGAATGCCATTTGTTAATTGACATGCCTATTAAATATCTAGTTGTTGACCATTATTGTCCTTTGAGCTTCATGGCCCAGCTATGAGCTTTCTTCTGCCAGGTTGTAGCCCATCCAGTCAGACAATACCATTGCAGTTTGGTCCATGTGGCACAGGATGTCGAAGGCCATGCTAAAACCAAAGGAAGTGACATCCACTTCTGCTACCGCTACCTCATACAGCCAGCCTGTTATTCCAGTGAAGATGGCATGCATCATGACCAGGTACAGTTTGTCTGTAGTAGATCCATGCTGGCTGCTGTGAGCTACCTTCTTGTATTTGGACATAGCTTCTGGGTGGACTTGCTCTATAATATGCCCAGAAAAATGTATCTTACATAAGACATCTTCATCTTTGCTAATGGTTTGGCGAATGCCCTTCAGAAAAAGCCTGTTGACTACATGTATTGAGTTTGTGAGACCTTCAGCATGACCCTGCAGTGTTGACTGAGGGAATTTTTGGTACGGAGTAGCTGAGCTGGTCAAACTCAGAAGCAATTTAACCAAGACACACCTATTTCTCCTCTATTGGGAATCGCTTTCTTTGCAACCTTGCCACCAAGAAGAAGGGGTAATGGCCACCTGCTAGGGATAGGTATGGTTGTTTCTAGAGACCACAAGTAGTTCAGCCAACAGGAAGGGCCAGGCACTTGCCAAAATACACATTTGCACAATGGCCTGCAGGAGCTTGGATTCACAGGAGACGGTTGAGTTTCAAGAGGTGTAACTTTGGTTCGCTAGGGTCTGCAGTACAATGCTAAGTACTGCCATAGAAAGTAAGAAACAAAATGGCTGGAAAGCCACCAAGTCTCTCTGAGGAGCCAGAGCAGGACAAATGCTGCCTTGCCGAGCTGGCATGCTCTTGTGTGGCTTGGGGCACCCCCCTGCTGTGGCACTTGCTCGCTGTTGGGGAGGCAACTGTGCCATCCCTGAACCACTCCTTTTCTGTGGAAAACAGCATTCCTGTAAATGGTGGTCAATGCACCCATGGGCCAGCCTTGCCCAGGGCCTTGTGGGAGTCACCGTGGCCTTCACGGCGGAGAGGCTTGGCTATGCGGATGGATCCTTGTGACTGAACACAACCGTGTAATTGCAATTGCGGAGAGAGGCATGTGCAGCAGTGGGAGACAATGATTCTGTAGGAACACTAGGGTATGCAGCATCAGGCATGTCTTGCTAATTAGAAGAACCATACATAATCCTATCATCTTCTTTTGTACCCACACTAACATGATTTTATTTCTGTAATGGACTTATATTTGTAATGTTCTCACTAGCACATTCAAAGATGTCTAACAGCGATGCACAGAAAGCAAATAGGACGTTTATGTAGTTCATGTAGTGACCCTGCTGCTGTGGAGCCACGTGCATCTGTAATGAAGAAGGCGCTGTCTCAGAGTTTAGATTAGACTTCATGGCAGGCTGAGGTTTCCAGGGTTCCATGGGAAGGGTGAGTACCTGCATGCTGCAGTTCCTTGTGCACTGATGAAACCTGACTTGCTGGGTCGCTCTTCTGCAGTGACACAGGATCATTTAAAGTTGTTTGCTTATTACAGAGATACTATCACAAGGCGTGGTGCCCTGATTGGAGTCTAGCAAGAAAGTAACACTCTTACCCACCCATCTCTGGCAGATGGTCTGAGGGTCTTTCCTTGGCTTCATGGCGGAGAGTGCTTGATTCACCTCAGCTCAGTGGTCATTATCAGCTGCTCCCTACTGGAAGTTCCCATGGTGGCATCTCAGTAGTAAGCTTAGAACTCACTGACTAGGCTAATTGCAAAGTAAAAGCATGATTTCTTGATGTCTGATTTATATTCAGCCTAGTAAAAGGGTTTTTTTAATGACTATTGAAATGCTCCTGCTTGCTATTACCCTGCCACACTCCTATTTTTGAGCAGCTATTTGCATGCAGCCATCATATGAAACTAAAAAGCAGTTCTGGTAGCAAAAATTTTATGTCATTTTTGGTTTTTTGTTTCCTTTTGGAAGAGTCTCCTTTTAATCCTTAGATTCTAAATCCTCCTGTGTAAAGCACAGCTCCTTCTGGAGGGGATTTGCCCTCCGGAAAAGCTTATCATTTTATTCCCTTGGCTGTAGGATTAAATTATTGCCTTGTCAGTGCAGTGCTTATTGAACCAGGCTGGCTTGGCAGGTCTCCACCCCTTCTTTATTTAAGGTTATTTATTTTTACATCAGAAAGCTAATAAAATTGACAGACGAGTTTGTCAGACTAACTGTACTGTTTACCACACAGGCAAAATAAAACATCCAACACAATTCCTTTTATTTGTGGCATCAGTGCTGTGTCATTATGTACCAGTGCTAGGGAACTTTTCCTCACTTCACCTTTTGAAACCTCTCTTGCACCAGTGTCCCACACTGAGCTTTCTGTTTGCAGGAGGTTGTTGACATGAAGTGGAAGATGTTTAACGGAAGCAAGGCCAAGGGTGTAGGACCCCAGCCCGCAGCATGCAGGGCTTTCCTGGGGAGTGCATGCAGGAGGAGCACAGTAAGGGGCTCTAGCTCCAGCCATAACAGTCTGCAAACAGGCTCACAAGAGCCTTTCTGGGACCAGCTCCCTGTTTATGTTGTGCAGAGCCCATCCCCACAGGGGGATGTTCACAAATACTTTATCAGGACAAGCTGTAGCCTCCACTTGGCTTGGTCCTGAGGTTCTGGAGCATCTCAGAGGCTGAGTGCTGGGATGGGCAATCTGTTCCATGGAGTGAGTGCTAAACCCTAGATTCCTTACCCAACCAGTGGGCTCTCATTTGTGGGTTGGGTGTAGCATTCAAATGACCTTCTGAAAACAGCAATGGCACAGGCACTCTGGTCTATTTAGCAAGGTCTGGTGTCATGTATATTCATCAGTGAGTTGGGATCAGAGTGGGTGTTGTAAGTCCAGGGAATGGTTGACTGGAGTTAGCACAGGCGACAGAGGTGTGGGAGGATGCAGTAACATTTCAAAAGAGAAGGTGCATTCACACCTTCACAGTTTCTAGCCAGTGGACAAGAATTCTCCAAATACAAGGATACATGAGTCGGGGTAGGGAAATAATTGTCTTTGTAGGGCAGGTTATATACAAGCTTACCAGCATTTCAGCTCAGGA
The DNA here is from genome assembly GCA_009867235.2 of Psittacus erithacus. NCBI lineage: Eukaryota > Metazoa > Chordata > Aves > Psittaciformes > Psittacidae > Psittacus > Psittacus erithacus. The sequence goes on along the minus strand of WYDI02021657.1, from coordinate 15,212 downwards.
GAGGCTGTAAACTGCATCAGACAGTGCACTGGGTTTCACAGGGTTCTCAAAGAGCTTGTCATGGTCAGCGCTTTGGAAAGCCACTGAAATGGGGTTCCTAAGTCCCTTTTATGCTGTCAGCATCCCTGTCTCTCTCACTTCAGGCATGTCTGGAAGGTGTTGCCCACCACTTCTCTGAAGTGCCTGACACTGTCTGAGTGCTTGAGGTTGCCTTAAGCCCTGGAGCTGAGCTGAGGTGACTCTGGCATGGCTGTTGAGCTGTCCCAGACACAAGCAGTGCCTCACCTTTGTGCTGCTTCCAGCTGAACAGAGAGGATCCATCTCCCCTTCTTGTACCAGGAAGGTCAGTCCCTGCACGGACTGCCTTTTCATTTTAATCTGTACATTAAAAGCATCATAAAATGCTGTAATAGGGGTGCAATTAATGACTCTTCAGAAGCACTACGTGCTCTGGGTGCAGTAAATAGAAAGCAGTGAGGTTCTGGAGTTCATTTCCAAACAAGTGAGTGGGAATGCTCAAACCAGGTGGCGATCAGCATGTCTGCAGGTCTGGTTTCTCCTTTCCCTGAAGTGAAGGTGGGTGTTAGGATGAGGTGTACAACATCCGCATCATGTCTCAGCCAAGATTTGCCAATAGTCATTTATTGCTTTCTACTCTTTAGCAATCAAACAGAAACTTTTCAGCCAGTACCTTCTGGGGGACAAGGTTTGAGAAATAACCTTTTGGTCACTATTGCAGCGTTGTGACCAAAGCATGGAGCACATTAGCTCTAAGCTAACTGTGTGTTCCTGTATGGTTCAGAGAGTTTGTTACCAAAAATGTGGATTAATTCACTGAGTGACACTGTACATCTGCAAGGGAGATGTTCAGACTCACATAAACGTATTTGTCTGTTACAGAAACCTTTAAACTTCCTACTCCTTAACTACCAGCAGTGGCAAAAGCTGCTGTGGGAGTGAGACCTGGTCAGCGACACCATTTGATGATAAATAGGCTGTGTTGTATCACCAATATCATGACTGCTCAGGAGGCATTTGGCTCTCTGGTTAGTTTTGGGAAATCCATTTTAATTTCAAGACCTCTATTGTTGTATTAAGTCACTCTAAAGAGGTAGGTAGTGATATGGAGTAGAATAGGTAGAGACACAGGCATCTCTTCCCAGTGAAGCTGCGTTGAGTCATTTTATATTACCACCAAAGGAACAAACCAAGTTTTTACAACAGTAGTTGGCATTATTTCTATTAAATGGCATTAGCCAATAATTTCTAAAACTGCCTGTTAATTACAGCACTCAGGCCTTGCAGGCAGTTCTGTTTTACATAAGTTCAATCTACTTTCTAGCCATCAACTGAAGGCTGTAGCCTTTTGTCATAGCCAAACAAGACCATGTTACCAAATTCCTTTCCAGGGTAAATCCATTGTCTTTGGGATTTTGGTGAGGGTTTTGATGGTGCTTTTTGTTGGTTTGGTTGGTTCATTTTTTATCCTGGCCCTGTCAGGTGCCACTGCTGGTGCTGTTTGGGATGCCCAGCTCCATCAGGTGGGTAGTTGAGCTAGATTGTGCATCCCTCAAATACTGAGACCCACCAGCACTTCGGCAGGAGCTGGTGCAGCTTCAGTCTGTGGCTGGTCCTCAGCACCTCTCTGGAGGTGTTCACAGCACATCTAGAGGATGGCATGTCACACTGTGAAGCTTTATATTCCAGCTGCACAAACACGTCCTAGAACACAGTGAGCAGGAGCAGATCAGGATAAATCTCTTCCAGGTAACTGTAGCAGTAAAAATTTACTTCTTTTTTATACTTATCACTTTGACCAGCTGTAATAGTTATTACTATTGTTAGTGCTACTATTGCAATATTACCTGAGGCTGCACAGTCAGTGCTGAGCTCCATTGTATTCAGCACAAATGCAGCCAAACCCCTCAAAAAAACCTTAAGAGTTCAGAATGCAAATGACTTACAATGGTGAAGAGGAGGGATAAAACCAAATGGATACAATTAGCTTAGGCACAACTTAGTCATCCTTTTCTTGGTATAATTATAAAATGGACAAAGGTAGCGCCAACTAACCTCAAATGCCCTTCTAGCCATAATTAACTATATTGCATAATAATGGTGTCAGTTTAAGCATTGTTAGAACCGATGCTTTGCTCAAAATTACTGTACAGCCACACTTACATCTTGCACAACAGATTAACATATAGCAGTGTCTTCACTTCCATTTTCTATTTTGTTGTGTCATCTGGCCATAGGAAAAGCTCTTGACCAAAGAGGAGTCAGTGGTGCAGCGGTAAATAAAAGTGGGCACATTCATCTGTCTGTGGTATAGAAGGAGCAGGTAAATACTAGAAGTGCCCAGAGCAGCAGTGGGTACAAAGGGAGTGCCCTTTGCCTGTACTTACCCTTGACTACACCACTTAGAAGAGTTGCATAATTGATACAATTGAACCACATCAGTCCTTTATTTATAGAACATAATGAAATGGTTTTCAACATCCTGGAACACACTGCATGGGTGATTGCCATATATGCACCCAAGGAGAATAAATAAAAACATTTCCCTGAGGTATTATGTCTCCTCACCTTTGCTAGTTGCATCCAGGACTTTATTTTGAGCAGCTCTGTGAAGAGCACAGCATGCAATCCTCCACATGCATTGGTCAGAGCAGAGCTGCAGTGATTCTACTCTGTTAAGTTCAGAGTTTCAGATCCCATGTAAGTAGTACATAAAGCATTGACTTAGTTTGGTGGAGCTTGGGGTGTGTCCATACCTAAACTTACCACAGACTATTGAGCACTGTCTCCTGCCTTGTACTTAAATTAGTCCTTTGTTCAAGCTCTGTAGCCTACATTTGACACAAATCTGGCTTACCTAGAAAGCATACAGGCTGAGCTCAAAAAGCCAGACCCAGCTGTGATATTTGGTAGCTACTTTCAGTGATGAACATGGAAGTGAGTCATGAAGTGGTCCCCTGATAAAGGTGGATGACAGAGATGAACTGAGCCCACTGTTTTCTCTAAACACAGCCTGGCACACCAGCTTGGGTTTAGACCAACTTATTACCTAAGTGTGACACCGACACTGGGAAGATGCTGGTCTACAACAGCATGAGCATCAGGTGGCACTGTGGCAGGGTTGCTGTAAAAGTTACTTACAATAAAACAAAGCATTGCTATTATTTTACCTGTTTTTGTTTCTATTATTGGAACAGTGTGGATAATTTAGGAGTATTTCTCCTGCAGGATCATTTGTCCATCTTCATATGATGTTCTACTGTTCCTATTGCATCTTTTGAATTTGGCCTTCATTTATGATGCTACATTGTTTTATGTATACACTTTATAATTAGAACTACTAATTGCAACCTTGCTTACTGCCTTTAGTTGGCTTTTCCAGAGTACTACTTGCAGAAAGATCACAATTACTCAGTTCAGTTGCTCAGTGAGTATTTTCATATTTTGGAATGAAACCAGGACTAGGTTTTTAACTTACCCTATTTCTAAGCTCTACACAGTGCCCATCCAGTGTGTCCAAATGAACTGCACCAAAATTTGCATCTTTTCAGAATCTGTTTAGGAAATTTTTCTCAAAAATCCTCTTTTCTGAATTAAAAAGTCAACACATTGACGTACTGAGGGAGTCCCATTCTAGCTGTTGTATTAGATTTTAATGGGGGATTTGACATGTAAAATTTTAGCTGGACACACTGTCATCTTCTTCCATACATTTTGAACTGAAAAGAATCTGTACAGGTCAATGGTTCTGCCAGAAGGAGCTGGTTATTTCCTTGCAGACACCCCAAACAGACACAATGCTCCCAGTTTACCATTTGTTATTTCAACTGCTGATGATTCAGTGGTGTTTTTCCGCTGAAAAGCTGGAGTAGCACAGCAGTGAATCAGGCTCATTGGCGCTGTGTCCCACTATCTAAAATGAGGATCCACCTACAGGTAAAATGCTATCAGACTGCAAGTATCTCACGGATTGCAATCTGTTCTGGCTTGCCAGATCTTCATCAGAAAAGGATTGCACAGGTTCAGAATTAAAGTGCCTGCTGACTGCGCTTTAGTCAATGGGAGCATCATGAACAAGATGAGCTGGTTTGGGCTTTTCTCATTACAAATGGCTCCAATCAGAAATAGCAGAACATAGGGTTACTTTCTTTTGTTGTGATGTTTTCCTGACCTGGCTTCTTGGCTGGAGGGAGCAGAATCACCACAGGGCTGGCACCATGCAGGGGGATTACAGGGAGTTCAGGTCGCTCCCTCCCAGCACCACACATTGGGGCTGGTGGCAGCCCCAAGGAGGCACCTTCACGTGTGTGCTCCTATAGTAATGAGAGTTACATCAGACCCTGTAGCTGGTTTATTGGCAGCCATGAGCTCAACTTCACCGTGTTGTGCTTTGGTAAACACTCAGAGTGGCAAATAATGCTAGAAAATGTATCAAAGTGTGATCAGCTTCTTCCTTCACTGGGATCATCTCATGATTTATTAAATAGTCTTTATGCAAATTACCAAATAACTTCCCTTTACCGTGGTATGTGATTCCTGTTCTGTGCCCTTCCGAAAGTCAGTCTAAGAGGGTATCTCCCAGGAACTGATGCACCCTGTGCTTAAACTGACTAATAAAGAAATGGGTCCCAGTTGTATCATGGTCCAGCCAGCCTCAGCAGGAAACAGCCAAGTGTCTGCTGATGTGATGAACCGCTATCACAGTGGACCTGAGCTATACTATACTGAGTGTAGTTTTGGGTGGGTGGGGAGGGTGAGTTGAGGCTCCCTTTAGCATGTTAACAGGCTGGCAGAGGGGCTGCAGCTTACACCCAGCAATTGCATAGTGAGCACAACTGGAAGAGCTCTTGTGTTTCCACCACATGGTAAGAACATCACCTTGGGTAGCACCTCTGCAGCTGCCAGCACTGAGCGAGGCCTTGGGCATGTTGCTTGGCCTGGCCTAGCTCAGGCCTCTTTTCTGGAACTCACCTGGGTCACCAGGGGTGAGCAGTGTCCCCCAGGCTGCTGTCTTGAGGCTGAGGCTGAGAAGCTGAGACATCACTGCTGGGCTTCACTGGGTTAGCAGAAGCTTCTTCATCTCATTGAAAGGCTTTGTCTTTGGGACTTCAACCTGAAATCAACCCAGGTGTTAGGTGAGGGTTGGTACTGTCTGCTGGTGTTCACCTGGAAGGAGCTGATGGCATCAGGCTGTGGTGACAGTGGGGTGACACTATGGAAACAGCGCCAATTTGCTGGTGATCCCAAGAGAAGGGGGGGCCCTGACCCGCTGCTTCTCTGACAAAGGCGCAGTCTCTCTGGCAAGGTTTGGCTGCAGCAGACGGGAGATAAGCATGTCTAATTGTACTGTGTGGTTTTGGGGAGCAGAGCAATGGCTTCATGCTGCAGTAACACCCAGCCTCAGCCAGCACTGAGCAGTTGTCGTAGTCAGAGACACCAGGTGAACCCAAGAAAAGTGTAAGGTCATGAGATAAGAAATGAACCAAAAAGGCGGAATCTTACAATAGCACTAATGTAAACACTGGTCTATTAAGAAATGTCAGCCTGGTTTTTATCTTGCAGCAGTGAGATTGTTTTTAAGAACCTATGCAGAGTCAAATGAATTCATAAACCTCCGTACCAGGTGCAATCATTAGTCAGTAAATGAATTACATATAATTATCTGCTTTGTATTTAATTCACTTGGCTTCCAGTTTCTTACTCTTCATACAGTGAAACTGTCTCTCACACAAACACAGTCTCCATGGGCAAGTAGGTTTTGGAGGGCTGCCATCGTCCTGACTCATGAATCAGACTCCGTGATTTGGATGATAGTTATCTAAGCCTGCAAACAAAGAAGATGGCTATGTGTCCAATGAGAGAATAATTATTGTTATTATGTTTATAGAGCAACAAAGTCGGGAGTTAGGACCCGGGGGAAAAGGCGGCAGGAAGGGCGAGCTGGGCAGAGGCAGGAGGCTATAGACAGTAGTTCAGTGCAGGCATGTGCCAGGGCCCTCGCAGGGCTCCCTGGCCTGAGTCACCTCGCCAGCAGCTCAGGCATTCGGCCGGGGGATGCCTGCCTAGGCTGGGATGCTCATGGAGCTGCGAGACCACCGCCCCGAGGGCTCTCTCCTCGGTACCGGGACAGCGCCGGGCTGCGAGGGGTTTGGCAGCCGCTGCAGGGAGCCGGGGTTGGCACAAAGCACTCCAGACGCCGCCGCCGCTGCGAGGGTGCGGATGGGGACTCGCTGGGCGGCGGGCGAGCCAGCCCCGGCTGCTTTGGGTAGCAGCGAGGACAGGGCAGCCTCCTTGCAGCACTGTGTGTGGGTTTGTTGCACAGCAGTTGGCTGGACACTTACCTCTGCAATTACTTCAGCTAAACCACAACAAAAGGAAAGAAATCCTTAAAAAAAGCATGTTTGGCAAGTAACAACCGCTGCCACAGCAAGCTACTTAGAAATGAAAATGTCCCTTGAAATGACAGTTGGGCTTACCCAGCTCACAGCTTCAGTGCCAGCCTGGGCAGAGGAGCCCTGCTTAGCTGCCTGGGAGAGCTTTTGACAGTGTCAGTGCCATGTGTGACTGTCTGTAGCCAGCAGTAAGTTTGGGATAACCAATCACGTGAAACCTGTACTTCTAAAATACATCTGCCACTCTAAAGCCTCATCTTGGCTGGGATTGCAGGAGTCCTATGGATTCAGAGGGCAGCCGATGCCCTGCTAGGAAGGGGCTGCAGACCTCCGATGTGTGCCTGTCCCCAAGGCATGCACCTGCATTTCTTACTGGGCTCATGGAGACAGTCACTCATGTTCATGGCCAACTTCTGGTTCATCTGTGCAGCAAGATAATCATGGTGGCTTTTTGTGAGCTTGGTACAACCAAGCAACGGCCCTGGCCACCATAGGTGTGGCTCAGGAGACCTTGGAGAAGGACGGCAGACTCTTGAGATATTTCAGTTTGTGGTTCAAGGACACAGGCAGTACTCCAATTAAGAAAGCTCAGAAAAGTGTCATTTGCTTCCATTAACTCACCTTTAGAGACTGTCTCTAATGATCTTCAGCCAGGGAGCCAGCAGGACAAACAGCCAGATGAAGAGGTTACCTGGAAATGGCAATAAATTTAGAATGAATCCTGTACAAGGAACAAGACATCCTGTTCTTGCTCTCCCAAGACCAGTGTGAAACATTTCCAAGTTATATTCCTGTTACTGGGAAGGAAGCAAACCCAACAATATGTGTAATTATCAATGCTGCACAAAACCCCACTATATATGCAAGATAAATAATTTGAGATCCCTTCCACATAACCCATTTTCAGAAGCAAGTTTTATCTTGCTCCGTGTTTGAGCTGATGATTAAATACATGTTAATATCCTAGGAAGAAACGTGGAAAGGCTTTGTCTAAGGAAGAGCTGCCAATGCAATGATAGGCAATGATACTCCGCGCCACAAAGCAGTCCTCTGGGGACGTGTATTGAAGTGATGGCTTTTTTAAACTGTAGTAAATCTTCCTTCCTTAATTCCCTCTCAGACCAACCTAAATTTTCTGGACCAGGTTGATGGAAAACACCTGTATGCCAACATTAACATCCCAGGGGAAAAAGGCTTTATATGAGAGCAACCAAAAATACTGCTGAGGCACTACTGGCCACAACAGGAGAAAATGTGGTTTTATGGAGTTAGTAAAAACAGGGAGGCCTGGACCAGGACTTTCTCAGTCTCCCAGACTGGCACATAGCCTTGGGAAAGCCAACCCACCTGTCTGTGCTTCAGCTTGCCCAGCTGCAGCCTAGGAGAACCACTGAACGGAACAATTTACCACTGAAAATTGCTTCTTCTGTTGGAGCTTACTTTAGAATGGAAACAGACCTTTGTGCCCCAAAACATGTTTGCTTATTTGTCTATCAGTTTGTTTATCGGTAGATCTAATCAAAACATTACTTGGTCTACAAGGGTTTTTAAGATCCTTGAATGGAGGAAGTGAACAAAACTATAGTGTATTAACAGGCAGGTAGAAAAATAGCTAAGCACAAGGCTTCGTAAGTATTATTGTGCATACAGCAGCTTCTGCATCTTCCTCCCTTTTACACTGAGGTTTTATGTATTATTATAGGAGAAAACCCTAAATAGGGTCTCCAGACTCATATGAAAAGCCCTCTCCTGTTAACAGTCCCTGGGAAAGAGTGCCATAAACTCTGGGCTCAGCAGGAATGCCACAAATACTTCTCTCTGAGCTAGCTAACAGAAAACAGTCAAAAGAACAGGGCTGTAAATCGCTGCTTCATTATAAATCACCGCGTTTGGCACACCTGCCCCAGCACACCTCGGGGCTGTTGCTGGACGTGATGTGCCTTTAATTCTTTTGTTTTTTAGTATTGTAACCTAGGTGGCAGCTGGCTTTGCACGTGTGTGCACAGGCGTATCGTCACCTGTACCACAGGGCCACAGAGCAGTTGCACTGTTTGCTCCCTGACCAAAGGAGGTTTCTGGGAAACCTTCTTCTCCAGTTGCCTGGTCTTACTGAGCGAGCATGGGAAGGCTCAGGAGCTGTGCTTTGTAACAGGGCACCCATCCAAACAGTGCAGAGCTTGAGCAAAGCAAGTTCAGGGCTGTCTGCACCTGTCTGGGGAGATGTATTCTTTCTGCTCAGCACAAGAACTTAGAATCAGGTCCTTTTCCAGTGTGAAAATGGCCTGGGTTTGGTGCAAGATCAACGTGGAAAAATGTATTTAAAATCTAGAGAAAGGGATTTTTCCCAGTTTACAAACTGTTCAATGTTCGCAAAGTTTTAAGTTGGAATCAATATCAAAAAAGCACAGATTCAGCAGCAGAGATTTGAATAAGCCTTGCAGTTGCTGCAAGTTATACCAAAGAAGCTAGTCTAGTATTTCACAGAGTGATTAATAGCCTGAGCTTGTGAAGATTTTGATAAATTTTGGTGAAGTTATTCCAGTAATTTAGAATAGGAATATTGTCTACCAACCCGGGAAGATTACATCGGTGGGCCATGTTCAGTTGTGTTTTGGGAGGCTTAGAAGGGGACAGGGAGAATGAGTGGAAAGAACCACATCCTCCTCTGGATCACAAATCATGCCTGTTTGTACCTGAAAGACTATAAATTCAGCTGTGTGCAGAGTACTGGCATGTTGCCTGGGAACTTCCATTAAAAGATGTAGTTCTACTGCACTGCAGCACTTGATGTCAAAGGTGGCATCTTTAGCATGCAAAGGAAAGCTTCAAGGTCATGTCTGTGGTAAAAAGAGAAATCCCTTATTAATTTGACAGCAGATTCAGTGTCACCTTCCTGTGGGGCTGCTGGGGTACGCTCTCCAGTGATGTTGCAGCGTGCTCTGACTCCCAGCTTTTATGTTACTCCATTTCTTCTGGTTGCACAAGCCTTGCTCTAGGATGAATGTGTGAATTTGTATTTTGGTGATGTGAAGCAATCTAGCTCTGACCTTGCTGGGGTTTCTTACACACACATGAAGCGTCCTCTGAAGCTAGGGACTCTTTATTCTCATTAACTCTAAAAGCTAATGGCTACACAGGTCACGTCCCTTATGTCCTGTGCTTGCCAGTTCTGCCTACATGCCCACAACTCCCAGACCTTCCTAGCATTTTCCTGTCTGACTGGGAGGAGAATCATAACCTGGGCTCCCATGTAGAGCTTTGTGCTGGGACCAGGCTCTGTAAATTCACAAAATGAGTTCCCCCAGCATAGCTAATGGGCACAGCTGTGAGATACAACCTTTTCTGAAGAACCCGTTCCTGGCCCTGCCTCCTGCTGCCCCATGCCGAAGTAATAACTAACGCTATTTACAATTGTTTTGCTCAACATATGGGTCCCAGATAGGGAGAAGAAGCCAAAAGAAGGCAAATTTAACTCAGTGCGGTCAAGTCCTCACTGCACTAGGCTTGGGTGTATACTGGAGAGCCTGGCTGTACAACGAGGAAAGGACAAAAAGCCAAAGAGAGGAGAAAAGCTGAGCTGGGAGGGAGGGGCAGAGGAAGATTCTGTGTGTGCTTGGGAAGGAAACAATGGGACAAGGAGAAGGAATTAAAAGAACCACATCCTTCTCTGCATCATTGCCCCGCATTTTAAGTTACTCCCTCATGCTGGACCAACCCATAGTGCTCTACTTCTAATATTGCTCCCCTGTGACTGCTGTGGTGAAGCGCCATCCCATTAGATGTGTCTTGACCTGGAACTATTAGGGCAGCAATGCGCTTAGCGTGTTAGATCAAGCCTCACTCCTTCTTTCCAATGACATTTTGATGTGTCCCTCCACCCTTTCTGGCCTATCTTAAGGCCCTAAAATTAAGCTCCAGCCCCCCAGCCTCTGCTGAACTAAGCCAAAAGATGTTCTTCCCTTCCCTTCACCTCTGACCCTGCAGCCAAGCCAACCCTGCCCCAGACAGACTAGCTGTCTCCAGAGCTCCCCACAAACCTTCAGTGGGGAGGTCCTTCCCACCCACCCTCCTTCCCTGCAATGCCTCTTGGGGAAGAGCTACACAAGGAAAAGACAAAGGCAAGATGGTATTTCCTTGCACCCTCTTGTACCTATGTCTTGTACCTATGTCTTCTCTCACCTCTCCTTCCATTAAGTTTCTCAGGCTTATCATCTTACTTGTGAACTGTGGTGTGTCTCATTAATGACCATACTGGTGCTTTACCATTATTGATATACTCCATAATATTTGCACTACCCATGAAATTAACCTTTGCACACGCTGTACATTCAAAGCATTTGCAACTATTTATGGCTTATGTCTCGTAAAAGCAGGGCAAGCAAAGTGGGGATGTCAGCACTAGCAGTCTCCCTTAGCAGATCAGCTAGTCAGTACAAAGAGGATCAGAGTTAGCAGCAGCAGCCGCCTCAGCATTTGAGCATCCAGCCTGAAGTCTTTTGGTCTGAACAACCGAGAAATAGGTCTCCTCAATTTATTGTTCCTTTCAGATATAAAGTCTGCAAGTGCTCATGCAGTGGGTCACCTTCAGAGGTATGTACAATGAGTAAAAATGGTTTTAAAAGTGCATATGTGTTTATACACATGCGTATATACACATGCATGTATATATACATGCCTACATATATTATGGATATATATTATATATATGTATACATGCCTATGCCTATATATTGGTATGTATACATATATAGACATTCAGTGTATAACTTATGTCCCAGGTAGAACTGAAAGTATACAGTAACATAATCATATTATACTGTAGATATTACATGTGTCATATATGTTGTATATTATATACTCATTCTTATGAGATACAGTCAGGTTTCATTTTGTTTCACTAAGCTTTTGACTATGGTCAAGGTATCTATCTGAACATTTGAGGTTCCATGCTTGTAAGATGAAATATAAATGTTCAACTTCTCTGTCTCCAGAGAGCAGAGGAGCTTTATATCTTCCTCATAATACCCGTGAGAGAATTGGGTTGACATTCAGCAGGAGAAGCCCAAAACAACCTGAACACCACCATCCTCTCAGCAATCTAAGTGCTGCGGTTCTGAGGTCACACCATAATAAACAGCACTACTACTTGGAGAGCTGTTTCTCAGAACAAGGTGAGTTCTAGGGGACAGGTTACACACTTGGAAGTGTACAGAGTCCTTCAGGATTTATTTGTTCACTCCAGAGAGAAAGTGAGTCATGAGAAACCTTAAGGTGGAGCACTCAAAACGAGTATATAAATGATTAGCAAGGGAAGGTCAGCACTAGTCCTTCAAGTCTGAGCATGTCCCGTTGTCAATGGTACATAAATAATACTCGCTGGATGCCTGTGGTTGCAGGAGAACACCTATCACACTTCTGGTCTCTGACATGTTTCTGACTCATGTGATTGATGAGCCTGATCTCAGTTTTCTTTAAAAAAAGATGGTTTGGGTTACAGGAGTGAAGTGGTAAAAATGGAACTCAATCAACAGTCCCATCTTCAAGTCAAAGCTGTGTGCTTGACAAAAGCCAAGCTTTTTATTTTGCAAATAAAAAACAAACCCCTTTTACTACATGGAGAGCCAAATGCAAGGATGGGAGATGGACCTGAATGCAATGCAATTAATCATCTTGTTAGATAAAATCTGATTGCAGAATCTTTATTAGCACAATGATGCAAATGAAAGTACACTGCCTGTTTTCTTCAGATTGCAAGTTGAGTTTAGAGCATTTGCAGATGGGAAAAAAAGCAGTTGACTTCTCAGTGAGCAGGAATCATGAGTGATTCACTTGAAGGTGTCTGACAAGAACACTGAGATTCATTTCATTTTTTTTCTAGGATAAACTCTGCTATACTACTGATTTAAAAGAAAATATTCTGTGGATAACACACCTAATTACACTAAGTATGTGATCCTTAAACTCATTGATACTTATGGCATTACATCTAATTACTGATTACAGTTGTCCAAAGGCTGTAGGTTCTGGTATTTTCAGTAATATGAACTATATCAACTATGGGGCAATCTCAGCCATTGTTGTAATTTATTGTCCAGCTGTGACAGCTCTCAGACATCTCTGACACTACATCTCTTATAGAGCTCATGGGTACCTTTTGCACTGGTGCTCATATTTTCTTCAGATACTCTCCAGTAAATTTCTTACCATGGATTGAAGTTGGGCAGATGTGCTGCGTTGTAGAGATGAGGCAAATCCAGAACAGTGCAAAGTGACAGAAGCTTCTGTGGAGTGGGAAAGTGTACACTCATACACCTTTATCTGGTCTTATACTAAAACATACATAGGTCATTTCATAGGCATCTGCATCAGAAGGGACAGGCTGCGCAGCATTGGATGAAAAAGCACTTGTTCAACATATTTCTGTTTAGAAATTCAACAGTACAATCCTACAACGATCAAGCAATTAGAAGGAATGCCAGGAAAAGTTTTATATATATATACATACCACAGACAACATACTCATCAGTCTGCCTTTTCTCAGGTAGCTTCTCCTGTGCACTTTTGTTTCACCTACAGTCAGTTTAACACACCTTGATCCCTACATCCAAGAAGATATCTGTCTGAAAGAAAAGGAGCCAAGAGACCATAGAGATGTAAAGCCAAGGCCAAGTTTTCCTACTGAACTGAGTGGGATGAGGTGGATGGGGCACCCTGAACTGCTGGATGGAGGGACCAACTAGTACAGGGGTACTCTGGGCATGAAAGTGCTTGTGGTTCACTGCCTCCTGTCCCAGCTGGAATAGGGAAGGTAGCAAGTGGGCGATGCCAGTACAAAACCTGAATGTCAACCCATGCCATCCCTGCCCCTCCTTGCTCTCAGGCAGTGGGTGGCGGGATGATTGGTGTAAATTTCTTCTGATTCTTGAGGCAAAAGGCAAGAAGGATTTAGTTCCCATATGTCTGGGTAAGGAACCTGTCTGGGCCCATTTCCGTATGTGCACACTGCCCAGTCTCAGTGCCATCTGACTTACCAGCACTCCTTTGCACCCACCACTTTATGTCTAATTCTCAGCTCCTCTGGCAACACTACAGTGCTGGCAAAGTATGCCTCACCAGTGCTTTACAGCACTGTAGGATTAAACTGTAATACTACATTTTAATAGGGTTTAACACTCTGCAGAACTGTAGAGTTCAATTAAATAATTTTGCATTTTTTTTGTATCCACATCTATAGCTGTGTGTCTTAATGTAATATATTTGTGGATATGGTCCATTAATTCCTTTGATTTGAGAATCTTAAAACATTTTACAAATAAACATTACCTGTGGAATGGAAAATCCTTGCTCTGAACCATTCTTAACCCTCAGTATAGCTGAGATGCAGGGGAGACATATCCTTTGCCCAGAGGTTATGTTTTTCAGGACCCCAAAAACTCAGACACTGAACTGGCCAAGAAAAGAGATGAGTCTCTTGCTTTGGTAATGGGATGACAACTTCCTGCCTGTCAGACAGCTTTAATTAGCACTCGTCTTTGGTTTGCAGTTTTATTTGTCTTTTTGCTTTCTGATCACCAAAAGGTCTTTGAAAAATAATTACAGAAAAGATATCTGAAAAATGCCAATCATTGTACAAACAATAGTTGGTGAAATAGTGAAATAGAATTTGCTTTGTTTGCATATGTGGGGAGTGGCAGAAGGAAGCTGCTCCGGTGAATGGCTGTGATACTGTCTTTGAGCTGTAAGATCCTTTTCTAAGCCATTTCAACAAATTTTATATGTTGAGTTTGCCTCATCTTTCTCTGCCATCTGCAATCACGTGGCTACTCACTTGTGCAGCAATAGTTAGGGGAAGGAGCCAAAACATAATTGCTTTGTTTAGATAGATAGGTGAACTTCTGAAAAGCGTAACCCCTAACCTGATCTGTGAGTGCTGCCTGTGGACAAGGCCCGCATATGTACATGTTGCCTAGAACAATATTTTTCTTGTGCATTTCTACAGGTACAGTGGGTACAGGTACAAAATGAACAGGTGTGCAATTTGCTCATGTGGAGATAATGAAATGCAATCTTTTGCCCTTTTTCTTCTTTGGGAGGTGCTACAGAGGGCTGCCAATTTCAAAGCAATTATCAGTCAAACAAAAGAATGAGACAGGACAGAATAAGAGCTACAAACTAATCAGAGTTTTGGCAGCCACTTTGGATCACAGGAAAATGCATTGATTCGCATACATTGAAATGAATAAATAACCAACTTAACTCCTTAAGCAGTGCTGTTACTCTTCGTCAGTGTGATCCTCATGCTTATGCAGTGTATGAATGCTTTCATGCAGGGTAGACCAGCATGTCAGAGAGATTGGTGACTCACAGTTCCTTGCAATGAAAAAAGGATGTTTGAACCTGCAAGCTCAGAATTTCTCTGCCCCCATCGCACAGGCACTTTGCTATGACACGGCTAACTGGGAGCACAACCAACTTCTCAGAGAAATTCAAAACAAAAACCATGTATTTATTCCTTTTAAAAGACAGAAGGAATAACCCCCATAGCTGACCAAGCTATTTCCTTCTGTCCCTTTTGTTATTTTCTAGTGTCTCTGGGCTTGAGTCAAACCACAGCTGTCCACCCAAGTCTTCCCACTGACTTCTGTGGGGCTTGGATGAGACGTGCTTGCTATCAAGCTTTGGTGCTGACCTTAGTCTGCTGTCTCATCTCCCAGGCTCCCCAGCAACATGGACAGTGGGATTGAGTGCACCCTCAGCAAGTTTGCCAATGACACCAAGCTGTGTGGTTCGGTTGATACGCTG
>WYDI02021656.1:0-10873 GCA_009867235.2 Psittacus erithacus | reverse complement strand
TCCCAGGCTGAAAGTCAAAAACACAGCACTGCACCAGCTAAGAAAGAGAAAAATGACTGCTACTGCTGAACCCAGGACATCTTGTAGGAGCGTATCGCAAACATGTTTCTTGAAAGGTGTTGAAAATAGCTCTGGCATGATTTCAGAATGATACTATGTTCTTAGTTTCTTCATGATATATGCAATTCAACAAAAGGCAATGCAAATTCACTAAGTAACCTGGAGTAGCTGGATCTGTATTTTGTTATTGGGTCAAAAAATTCTGGTCAATGCAAAATAAAGTGCTTTATAACAATACTCAATTTCAGTGCTGCAAATGTATCCTGCCATTGAAATGTACTGGATATTCATTTGACACGTTTGATTAAAAAAAAAAATCCTGCCAGTATAACACACACAATATGTGACTGTGTGAGTGCACGTATAAGTACTTCTAATATTCTTTAGGAATTAAAATATAAGCACGTTTTTACTTGAATAATAAAAACTATGCATACTAGTGACATCTTTGTCTCTGAAATGTTTTTTTGTTTCCAATACACTTACATGTATAACTATTCAACATAGATCAGAGTAAAAAAAAATCTATCAACGTTTCTTTAACTGATAAATGCAAATTCAGCCATAATGAAACATTTCACAAATCTAAATCCAGTACACATAAAAATTCTGAAAATACCTACTTGGTGAATTTAATCAGTTGTCAAATGAAATGTCATCCTCATGAAAACATTTTGTTAAAACTTTTTTCTATTTAATTTCCTAATTTTCTTAAAAATGTCAACACGACATGGAATGTTTTTAAATACAGATCCTTCTTTTCCTGTCTTTTCAACTTTCAAAAGAGCAGTGCTTAGCTCTTCTTTGTACCATTCATTCTAATATTTATGCTTCTGTGAACAAAATAAACAATTATTTCCTTTCAAAACTGAAAAAAAATTCAAGAAAGTGCAAACCCAAAGCCAAATGCTAAGCAATATGAAAACACTCTGAAGAATGAAAAATTCTAGACTAGGCCTCAGGCCTTTTGAAAAGAAAATGGCAGACCTATGTCACTTCACCTATGGAGTTTATTACAGGCGCTAAGTCAACCTTATTCATGTGGAAACCATCCTTCACATGAAGCAACTTCTTAAAAGGTTATGTTACATATACAAAAATAAAATTAATCTAAAAATCTATCATTAAGGTGATTTGATTTTACAAAGATTGCTTTTATTTGCTAAGTCCTGTATTTTGATGTCACATCTTAGTCTTAAATGCTATAGAGAGTTTCACTTTGTAATGAACTGTAATTAGCCGAGGGACACTTCGGACAGAATTCAGTTAGGCAACTGTCTCCATGTGTTTTATTTTGGAGATTAAAAAGAACTAAAATGCAGCAAAAAAGAGAGAAAAGTTTCAATTGCAAAAATCTGAGTCTTAATATGGTCTTTATACACCTGAAAAAAAGAGGAAATGACATTTCAAGGGGTAGCTGAGAATTTTTCCGTTAATATTCTATTGATTACATGCAAAAATGTCCCTTGAACATATGAAAGGACTAAAAATGCTAGATTATTCAAAGTTAAAAGAGTTCATATGTTCAGCTTTCTCAAAATGATAGCTCTTCTGATGAATACAATTCAACTCCTGAGAATTTATTGACAAAATAATTCCTAAGCACTTGATAAAATTATTGTTTCATCCACTAACATATAAACACAAACAGTGAAATTGCTTATGCAAAGCAGAACCTGATGACAATTACGCTTGTTATACCTAGATATGAAGTATTTTATTCAGCGTATTTGTTCAGAGTGTTAATGCTTTCACAGTTTACCAGTTATAGAAAAGAAGGTGTTTTTGTTTGTTTCATAGAATCACATCAATAGAATCATAGAATGGTTTGGGTTGGAGGGGACCTTAAGATCATTTAGTTCCAACCTTCCTGCCATTGGCTGGGACACCTTCCACTAGACCAGGTTGCTCAAAGCCCCGTCCAGCCTGGCCTTGGACACTTCCAGGGATGGGGCACCCACAACTTCTCTGGGCAACCTGTTCCAATATCTCACCACCCTCATAATGAAGAATTTTTTCCTAATATCTAATCTTTCAGCTTTAAGCCATTACCCCTTTTTTTCCTAGTGTTGACATAAAAGCTAAAGGTGGAAAACCAGTATTTTCTCCCATTTTTCCTTCTTATCTTTCCTTGATGGCAGCAATAGCAGCTACACTGATGCAGAATGTCAAGCTTGACATCATCATGTTAATAACTGGCTACTCTGTTCATTTTCATCAAGGTCTGCTGGGTAATTTTACTGAGGTCAAGTTATTTCTACGAGAGCCTCTCAGCAGGGAGGACCCTCCATGCCATCTTTAAAGTTCACAGTGTAGCACATTGCAGCTGCTTTCTCAGAGATCGGGAGAATAATCAGCACTACAGGAGCCTTTGCAAAAATCAGGAAAGACATGCTTTAGTTCTCTAGAGAAGCCCAAGCAAAAGGTACTAACTGCATGGATCTGAACCAGCACCCATCTTTTCTGCAGCCAAGTGAGCTCAGTAAAATGTCCAAATCTAACCTGAATCTGGCAGTTATTCAGAGAGGTAGTGACCAAGACATCAAACATCAGCTGTGATTTCTTCCACTTGAAAATAAAATAAATTAAAAAAAAAAAAGCCACTGACTACTTCAACAGGTATACCTCAGGATAGAGGGAAAAGAAAAGCTATATAGGCATGAATAGCTGAAATGCTTATTCAGCTAAGTCCAAAAGAGGCTCAGTCATATTAGTTATCTGTTCCATCTTAATATAATAGCTATTGGTTTTTTGCTTAACTGGCGGTACAACTGGGCTGAGAGTTCACATCTAAAGTAGAAAAGCACCAGATGTAGGACCTAATGTGTTAGCAGCGTTTCCCTTTGTCGTGTCCTGCGGTCACGGGAACCACAGTAGAACAGATGATTGTGAAATAATTGCCATATACCAAAATTTTAATAAATAAATAAATGAGAGGATGCAACAGCTGCATGTGTTCCTATGCAAGAAAACAAAATGGCCAACCAAAATAAAGGAAAATAAAAGTGATTATCCAAAACTTAGTCTAATCTTCAATTACAAATGGAAACCACTGCAGCAACACTGGCTGTGTTGTATGTCTTTTTGTGGTTTGTTTGTGGTTTGTTGGTTTTTTTTTTCCCTGAAAAGTTTTACAACTATTTGGTAAATGAAATGTTGAAAAATATTGATTTACAGAACCACTAAATGTCAGAGGATGCTGGTTCTATAATTCTTCATAGACTGTTACTATTCCTAACATAGCATTTTACAATGGAACTACAACTTATTTAGAGAATTTATTATTTTCATTCAAGCTTCATGATCCTAATCCACAATTGAAAGAACAATAACATCTTAGTGAGGTAATTTCTAACAGCTTTCACAATAATACATGGTGATAATAATGACTGCATTCCTTAGAATTTTCAGTTGCTAAGACATAAGCTTGCTTCAGGAAAAAGCACTTCCATTCTATCCCCACAGATTCTTCTGAATTCACGATGTAACAAAAAAGCTGCAGCTTTCGTACTTTCTTGTACACAAAAGTAA
Source organism: Psittacus erithacus (assembly GCA_009867235.2). Classification (NCBI taxonomy): domain Eukaryota; kingdom Metazoa; phylum Chordata; class Aves; order Psittaciformes; family Psittacidae; genus Psittacus; species Psittacus erithacus. The sequence goes on along the minus strand of WYDI02021656.1, from coordinate 7,282 downwards.
GTCCTGAAAAGTCAACAGCACCAATTTAGAGACTATCAACTGTTCACATTCAAAACATTATCTATTTTTTTGTTTCCATCTTAGCAGTTTACTGCATCACCAAGGGCATTTATGGTGATGGTCTGTAATCGCTATATATGATCACTGGCTTATCTATCGCAAGAGGTCAAATTCCAGGAAGAATTATCACTCCACTCGAGTATGGGAAAAGAGAATTTGATCTTGCTGTTAGCCATGTTATACTGAAATAATTATTAGGATTATGGTTTATTGGGATGATTTACAGAACATTTAAAACATCTGAATTGGGCTTTTCTTGATATCCCAGCAGTGCTCCTTCACTGGCCACAGGAGAGAATTTTAGGAAACATAATGCACTGTTGTAACGCCTGTTGTCTTTGGCGATTGGATCATCCCAGTTGTGAATCATGAGCACAAAGTGTGCTCCTGTAATTTTAACTGAGTGAAATAGATAACTTCTTCTGTACACCTAATCCTAACCTGGACTTTTCATCTCCAAAGATGTAGTTTATACACATCAAATAATAGCCTTTCCAACATGCTTTTGAGAAAGCTGTGCATCTGGTGAGGAAAAAGACAGAAGCAGCCCATGTCAGGGCTCAGCCTCCTGGCACAGACGTTTCCCTTTCCCTCTGTCCTACACCACTTAGTTCCTTTCTCCTTTAGATGGCCTTTTTTAGAGCATATCTGAAAGCTCATTGGGTATTCTGCTTACAATGTTGTTTTTGCAGAGCTCTAATTACTAATGTATTTAGAATTCAAGCCTTTTGACAAATTATTAATCATTGAGGTAAGAAGCTCAAAAAAAACCAAAATGAGAAGCTTACTTGTGGCCACAGGCATATTAATCTTTGTTATTCAGCAGTGAAATTTTTTGACAGGAATACTAACACAAATCATGCAATGGGAAAGCTTCTGCATGAAAACTTGCTTTCTGAGTCACATGTAGATTAGTGGGAGCCTTCTTGCTCTTCTTATTTGTGCATCAGCTTCTCTTCAGCCCATTTTGTTGAAACAACAAATCAATTTCAACTTACTTTCCCCACTGATCTGGCCTCCTCTAATATGCTTGTTAGAAATGTGTAAAAAGAAAAACCAAACCAAAACCCCCCCCCAAAAAAACCCCATCAAAATTCTTTCCATCATATTTTTAAGTAGGAGAGTAATAAATATAATAGGCAAAAAAAAAAATCAACCAAAACCAACCAAACAAAAACCCCCAAACAAAACTAAATGCAACCAAACAAAAAATCTCCAACAAACCGAAAACCAAACCAAAACCCCAATGATCTCATAAACTAATGTAGCGAAACCCTGGTTTTCTCTCCCTTGATCCTGGAAGAAATAGGACACAATCCATCGTTACATTTTCAGTCACTGTGCTGAACATCTCAAACTGTAGGCAAATTTTGCTCACTGGCAAAGAAAATAAATGCAAGTAGAGAAAGGAATTCTTAAACCACAATTATTTTGTCTGATTTCACTCACTGGCAACAAGAAAAGAAAAAGAGAAGGGGAGAAAGGAAAGGGGAAATATGTTAAAATGCAAAAGACCTTCCACCAGAAACTCGAAAGACCTATAGGCAATTGTTGTTCAATTACAGTTTCCCAAATTGACTGCACCACTACACCTCAGGAACATTTCTTCCAGCCTATATTTCCATCAATTGCTTATGAACATGTCAATGAACAGGATACTAAGCTTTATCCAAATTTCCAGTACAGCACATTGACTGCTTCTCCTTAGAGCCTAAGCTTTCCATTAAAGAAGAAAGTCAAATTGGTTTGGAAATATTAGTTCTTGATAAACGTTTTGGCTGTTTCCTAAAGTCTTATTAGACTCATAAGTATCTGGTCACTGTTAAGCTTTTTGCAAAGACAGAAAGAGGAGGGATTTAAATGCCTCCTCCCTGGCAGCTACTGTTTTACTTCAGTATTAATCAGTAGCCTGACTCATTTCGTTGCTCTTTTTTTTCATCTAATGTATTTATAGAAGCTCTTCCTTTTATTTTTTTTCCCCTAGTAAAACTCAGTGCACTCAGCAATTTAGCCTGGCTGATTTTAATGCTCAAGATTTTTTTATAGCCTATGTGAGTCAACTGCCCTTTTTTCCATTTTTGTCTATTTCCTTTTGTATTAAAGATACCATGACACAGCCAAATTACCATTCATTACCATACTGCTTTGCTTTGCTTTTAGACAGTTGGCTCCTGTGCCAATATGACCTGGGTTAGGCATGCTCAGATGCATTTGTCTGAACACTTTTGTACTATCAATGAATCTTGGTTTGCCAATTACTTCTAATAAAGTCCCCCTGCAACACTGTCTGCTAACTCAGTTGCAGCAGTTTGAGCTGAGCCCAGTAGACATTCTAAGTGTTTAGATAGCTGTTGTTCAAATCCCTACTGTGACTATAATTTTACCTGCGAAGCAGTGTAAACTGCGACAGTTTTCAATTCTCACTGAAAGCGCAGGCAAATTACTATACTATCTGGAAATGAAATTTTAAATTTAAGAACTTTGAGTCTTGTTAAATGAATATTATAAACCAAGCTAATTGTTTCAGTTGAGGACATAAACAGTGCTTTGTGGGCAAACCCCAGACTAATTAACTGTCTCTGCCAGGTGCAGTTTTTTAACAAGGTACAAATACTATGTATTTTCTAGTAATTTTAGTAATTTGGATTGTTATTTTTCAGTGAATGCAAATCACCTGAGCCCTCAGATCCAGATGAGTACGGCTATATACAGCAATGGAACCTGCTAATTCCTGTTCTTTTATCTTAATTATTAATATAAAACCTATCAGCATGGATGACTACTATCACCAGACACATATAAAGACTGATAATTTTATGACAGTTATTTTTATTTTCAGAATTGTAGATGCCTAGGGGTAACTAAACAAACATAATTCAGGAACATACATTAGCTGTGACTTTATCACAAACATCTTTGTGAATGTGAACTGAAACACATACTTGATGTTTATAGACAGATGATAGCAGACTCTCAGACATGAAAAAGATATAAAGCAATTTTGTATATTGCAGATGCCCTGTTGCACAGCATTCCTTGGATGGGACTTTGTAGAGATAGTTTCTGTTATGTCAGAGACTCGCTCTGTAACCAATTGTTACATTATTTCTTTCCACTCTTTGCTGTTGATTAAGGGGAAAGGATTACCTATTCCTGCGCATTTGTACTGCATGGGTCCAAATCAGGCCCATAGAGAAAACAAAGCAATAAAAAATCATCTTCCCAACTGTACAAAATATCCATTTGTATAGCCCCATAACATCATCGTCATCAGCGGATAAACCTATAGCAGCTGCAGATTTGCAACAAACAATAAATAGGAGAAATCTAGTTATGTCAACAGCAATACTTAACCACTACAGTAAACTCATGCTTTATCTTAAACACCATGCCAGAAAACTGCTTCTATCTGTGATATGTTGAAAGGCAACAATTACAGTCGTTTAATTGATCTGATACAAATGTATCTCTGAAGCTAACATATACAGAGATATCATCACCTAATCGACTGGGGAAGTACTGACATTTGCAGGAATTCCTTTCTGAAGATTAAGATGAAACAAAGTTGGGATTGATTTAAGTATTCAAAAGGCCTTTATTCACTGGTTTTACACTGTAAAAACTGCAATTTCTGAAAGATGAATTTAAATTGATTTGAAATAGAGTTGTTATTTAATTACCTTGGCACAATTGCTGTATATGAAACTTATCGATTAGTGCGAGAGGCTTTCTGTGGCAAAAAGCTTTACAGCAAAGAGAGATGGAAGTCAACAGATGAGGGTAGGACTGTTAACTGGTCGATGCAGAATTAAGACTTACAAGACTAAATCACCAGAAGTGTTTTGAAGTTCTTGTGCATTTCCAGACTGGGAAAGAATTAGGAGCTTTATGTAAAAAAAAAAAAAAAGACTGAATAATTTCTAGGAAACTGAAATAATTCAGATTTCAAAGTGAAGCAGCAAACCTAAAACACACCAAGCAGCAGAAGAAATCATGCTTTTACAGTAACTTAATATTACAGCAATTTCAGAACATGCAGAACTCTAGACTTTAATGGTCTCCTCAGGCCAAAGGGGTACAAAAATGCCTTCTTTAGTCTGTAACTGCAGAGGCACTGATGTAGCATGCCCTGGTTCTGGCACTCTTATTCTTGACTCCTTTTCACAGAGGGGCATCAGTATCATTGGAATCACAAGAGAAACTCATAGATGCCAGCATATTTGTGGAAGGCTTTTTTGTAAGGATGCAAGTGAAGGGAAGACGGCCAGAAGGCAGCACTGAGTGCTTTTCTGACTTCTAAATTTTGAGCCTTTCAGTGATTCAAGTGACAGAAAACCTGTATTTTTAACACGGATTTTTTTCCTAGACAACCCAGATCAGGCTTCAATCACAAGACGTTCATCTCTGTCACAACTGAAGCAGTTTTGGACAGACCAATAAGCAATACACTAACAGTCTAAAGAAACTCTTATACCAAAAAGAGTCCTGGGAAACTCCGATAATGCAGCAAGTTAATGAGATTTGCAGAATTGCAATTCTGTACTTGCTGGCTAAATTTCAGCCTTTGGGGCATCTTCAGGTCACGCAGAAAGTACTTACAATTGGTTGCAAATGTACTGACTGAGAGCAGAGCTTCGGAACATATGTGACAGCACAGTTCCTAAAATCATGCTTATCTCCACAGTGACTGAACACCTTGATAAGGAAAAAATAAATTGCTCGCAAGTGCATAAAACAGATCAGATGTTTATATCAAGTAAATCAAAAGTCTGATGTCTTGCAGACAAGTTCCTCGATGGTCAAATTCTACAGACCGGCCCAGACAAATTATATTTGAAATCAATAGGAGTTAAACTGAGCCAGGAATTCAGTAGTTGGTTCTAAAGAATAAAATAATTTTCCTGATTCTGTGAAATGTACGGCAAAAATTTCTACAAGTTTATTTCCTAAAATCTGAGACATGTGTCTTGGGCAGTAGTGCACTGCTAGTGTTTATGTTTCAGGAATATTGAGCATATCCAAAAATCACACTTGCAACTGAGGAATAGCTAATAAGAAAACTACAGGTGCTTTTTTACCACCCGTCAAATTACCATGAGAAAGATGAAATATTTTTGTTGACATTTCTGAACAAAGACTATTGGACAAATTCAGGTTATTATTTAGAAAGAACATAAACTAAACCTCAGATCTAAAACAATTTTGGCAAGAATATTTTCCCTTTGATCACACAGTACTGTTTCAAGCACAATTCAGCAGAAGTGCTATGATTTGGCTGAATTACTATTGAAATTCTTGCTTCCCTCTCTCCCTTCATCCCATAGCTTGCAGTGAGCTAAATTATGAAGTAGCAAACTTCAATTTAATTAAAACTACGTTCCACTTTCAGGAAATATAATTACAGAAATTAACATGAATTCAAGTTCAGATTTTTAGCAAAGCCACATAAACTTGAAACTTTCCATGGTTGCTCTGCAAGGGTCAGATGCAACATTTTTTTTATACCCGCTTAAGTTCATCCATCACTAGTAAAATAATATGGGCTTTTGCAGATCACTCCCTTGCAACCTCTCATAAATAAACGGTACAGCTCAGTAAATCTGCATTCCTTATACACCCTGTGCAGTTTTATGCCTAAATTAAAAAGTCAGAATCTATTTCATACTGTCAAATGGATCTTTAGCAACTGGGATTTGTTTTCATATTGTTGTACCTAGTAAGCATACAGAATACATGAGATTTTTCTCTAAATTAAATGAAAAGATTATTGTTTTTTGCCCTAAGCAGACACTACAGAATATGCCCAAGAAGATAAATGTACAAAGCAAAATATAGCAAAAGATTAAGTACTTGTCAAAACCAAGTTGAAGGCAGTAGGCAACAAATTGGATTTTCTTTTACAATAACATGCAGTTCACATTCTACTACTGTAATGAATATTATAATGTGTGCTTTCTAATATAATATCTGGTGATGCATTTCTAGAACTATTTCTCAAAGCTTAAGGATATTCTTGCTATATCATGGCTCAGTACATAGCAATGATAAGTTTGTTCTGTTCACTACATAGCCTTCAGGATATTTTTTTCTGCAGAAAGGAAAATATAAATAGATTTCTTTTTCAGTTACAGTGATTTAAAGCTGTGAAACTCAGCAGATTTGCAACAATGTCATCACACTGGCCAGCTCCCACATACCTATTGTTGTTTGAAAGCCAACATCAGTATGATAAACAAGCACTAAATCCTCCCTGAAGCGTAGAAACAACACTGAATCATATGGCTACAAACCCAGTCTGCAAATTATGAGTCCAAACCATCTTCATTCTCATTTCACGAAAAATCTAAAAAGTGTGTAACGAGAACATGCGATTGTGATCCAGCAGACCGATGCTGTCTGCGGCATCGCCCTGCGGTGCTGGGTTTCGGAGAGCAACCTCAGGTGGGCAGATGCTCCCAGGAAAGTCATTCTCTGACTCAGGAATTGAACCCTGCTTTTCTACATGAGATGATAACTTTTACATTTACAAAGAACCTTTCTTTTTGTTTATTCTTTTAGATGAGAGAAAGGGGCTGGCATGCGCAACACATATAATGAAAAGAAATGGGAGCAGAGAAATAAAGATTTTTTTATACTAGACATTAAACTTTATATATTTCAAAAATAAGAAGTATAGGCAAAAAAAAAAAGCAATAACATGAAATGAGACAGCACTACGTGGGTAAGAAGGGATGTTTGGTTCTCATAACAAAGCTATACCTTTCTGAACAATTTGGATCTTCAGGGAACATTTCTTGCTGAATTTAGCTTAAAAATAAGGCAATCAGAAAACACTGATATGCTGGGTCTTAAAGTGATAAAAAAGGTACATGGATGCCAGCCTTGGGGACTACTGTATGTGGCCCGTATCAGATAACTGAAAACAAGTTGTATATTGTGCTGTATAAATGCTATTTAAAATAAAGAACCGAAGAAGCTCTCTTAGTACTGTGCAGTCAGTAAGGACTGTGTTGCTGACTGCTAGTTCAAGGGCACCCATGAAATGTTTCTTTAACAGAAACAAGCTACTGCAGTGAGACAAAAGATGACTGTTTTCAGGAGTTTAGTCAGAACGGGGGGGGTATCTCCCCGTTCACACCCTGGATATGACGTGCTATGGTATGGAATACTTCCTTGGCCAGCTTGGGTCAGGTGTCCTGCCTCCGCTTCCTCCCGGCTTCCC
>WYDI02021654.1:0-10008 GCA_009867235.2 Psittacus erithacus | reverse complement strand
TCATCTCCTCCGCCTCCTCATCTCCTCCTCCTCATCCCCCCCTCCCCCTCACCTCCACCCCCTACCCATCACCCCCTCCTCCGCCTCCCCCCCCCCCCCACACCCCCCCCCCCCCTCAACACAATCAGCCACCCCTAAAAGGGGGGGGTTCGCGGCCTCCCCCCCCCCCCCCGCTGCATCACTGCCCACAGCCAAACCTGGCACCCAGGCACTCCATGCAGCTGGGCATCACCAGCGTGGCCTGGCAGCACCATCCCGGTGCAGAGCTGCACTCCCAGTGCTGGCCTCACACGAACTGGGGGCAAGAAGTTTAGTCTGGTGCTCAGGAAGGGGCTTGGGGGATCCCTACTGCCCCTGTCCCTTTCTATCGCACAAAGGCACTGGGTTTAGGGGTGTTGCTCACCTCTGACCATGCACCCATCCCTTCTGCTTTGGCCAGGTGAGAAGGGGGACCGCGGCGAGCGAGGCATGCAGGGCAAGTTTGGCAAGATGGGAGTGGCTGGCAGCAGGGGCCACGTGGGGCCCAAGGGACAGAAGGGTAGCATGGGCACCCCGGGAGAGCGCTGTAAGAGCCACTACGCTGCCTTCTCGGTGGGCCGCAAGAAACCCCTGCACAGCAATGACTACTACCAAACCCTCATCTTCGACACGGAGTTTGTCAATCTCTATGACCACTTCAACATGTTCACGGGCAAGTTTTACTGCTATGTCCCTGGGATCTACTACTTCAGCCTCAACGTGCACACCTGGAACCAGAAGGAGACATACCTGCACATCATGCGCAATGGGGTGGAAGTGGTGATCCTCTATGCCCAGGTGAGCGACCGCAGCATCATGCAAAGCCAAAGCGTCATGCTAGAGCTGCAGGAGCAGGATGAGGTCTGGGTGCGGCTCTACAAGGGTGAGCGTGAGAATGCAGTCTTCAGTGACGAGTATGACACCTACATCACCTTCAGCGGCCACCTCATCAAGTACAGTGGAGACCCCTGAGCACCCGGTGTCCCCCCGCTCCTCCTGCCCTGGGCCAGGTGTCTGAGGAGCCCCTGCCATCCCTCACCCTGGGCATGCCACCGCTGTTAGCTGTTTGCCCATCCACGTGCCACTACCCCCAGCAGCTGCACAGTGTGTGAATGTCCCCACTGCAGCTCCTTGAGGCCCATCAAATGAACCTCGAGGAGTCAGAGCCATTTCCAGCTTCTGCTGCATTTGAGATCCAGGAAGCAACTGTGCACTGAGTGCGGGCAGGGAGCTCATCCCCTCTTGTGCCTGCTCCAGAGCTGTGTTTGCTGGGATACAGCCTGAGCTGACACCAGCAGAACAGGTTTGACTGCTGCTGCCCTGGAGCAAGGCAGTGCAGACACATGCACCATATTCCTCCCTTGTTCCCTTGTACTGTGCCACGCTCTGCAGGCACCTAATCCTGCAAAAGGGCGGAAGGTGCTCAGCACCCAGCAGGGAAGGCAATAAAACCACTAAGGGCCCCTCTTCCTTTTCACAGAGCTGGGTCACAGCCACAAGGACGTTGGGCACTCTCTGAGCTAATGCTTCCCCCATGCACATTGCAGCAGTGCCCCTCCACAAGCCCCATCACAGCTCCTCCCACCACGGCCTCTGCTTGGTACCAACACTGCTGGGGGGTGCTGGCTCCCCAGGCACCCCTGGGTGCGGGGCCTTTGGCCTGAGCCACTTCCTCTTCAGTTACATTATCTGCTGCCCAGGCTTCGTATTTCTGTAGATGCAAGAGCAGAGTGGGGCCCAGGGCAACATCCTGCCCCCCTCCCTCTGTAGAGCTTTAAACATTAAACACCCCATGATTTCCAGTTCTACTCACACTCTCTGTGTGTCCTCTTGCTTTGTGTGTGGAGGCTCCAAGTGGCTCAGGGCAAGTTCCTGCTCCCACAGTGCAGGGGCTCCTTGAGAGTCATGGGCTGTCCTGGTGCTGCTGTGCTGGTGGTGGAATGGGAAGGGCAGAGCATCCCTGGAGAGCTGGGGTGGCCTGAGCCAGGCTCTGAGGTGCAACGGCTCTCTGAGGGCTGGGAGTTGAGCACAGTAACAGACCCATGAGCAGGGTAGACTGGGGGTGATGGTTGGGTTTACCAAGTCCAGATGATCTGAGAAGTACCTGGTGATGAGGCAGGTCTGAGGGCAAGCTGTGGGTCAGAGTCTGAATCTGTGGGTCTGTGGCTGGGCAGGATCAGGCAGGGCAGAGCTACAGCTGGAGACCACCATCCTCCTATCATAGCAGGTCAAAGAAGAAATACTCAGTACTGAGCTTAAATAGTGCTCCATCCCCAGGGGTGGGTGGTGAGTGGGGTCCAGGTGAGGCTGGTCATTCCATCAAGGACTGCTGGTGCCCCAGCCCTAGTGCTGCTGTCCCTGTGGAGCTGGCAGAGACATTGCTCATGGCCCAGCCCCATGGCAGAAGCAAAGCCCCACAGCATCAGTAGGCCCCTCAGGCAGGGCTGATGCTGCTGGTACTGCTGGCACATGGCAGGAGGGGAGGGAAAGGCTGCCTCATGGGATGGCCACCAGCACAGGTACCAGCTCTGCTCCAGCCTGTATAGTGGGACCTGCTCTAGCATAAATGTCTCATCCTGGGACACATATCCCATCCTAGGATGCACAGTTCATCCGCGGACACATGACCCTGGTCCAGCACACACAGCCCATATCGGGACACGCTCCCTGCCAGCACACATCGCCTGTTCTGGGACACGTGGCCCTGCCGCAGGACAGGCACACATCCCGGCACACATGCCGCATCCTGGGACACAAGTCCTGTCCCGGGACACGTCCCCTGCCGCCACACGCAGCCCACACCGGGACACAAGTCCCATCCCGGCCACTCGCTCCACCCCGGGACAGGGGCGGGCGCTGGGACCGGGGCCGGGCGCGGGGCGGGCGGAGCTCCTCCGGCTGCGCCTTCGTCAGAGCGGGGCCGGGCCGCGGCGGGCGGCAGCGGAGTGGCAGTGCGGTGGCGCCATGGCGGAGGCGCGGGACGGGCCCGGGCGGCGCGGAAAGAGGCCGGGGGACGGGGCGGAAGAGCCGGGAGAGGAGGAGCGCGCCGGGCGGCGGCGGCGGAGGTGGGCGGTGGGATCGGGACCGGGATCGGGGTCAGGACCGGGATCGGGGCTTGTATCGGGGCTGGGACCGGGCTCGGGGCCGGTCTCTGCGGGCGCTGGCCGCGGTGCTGGCCCTGCCCGGCACTGGGTGTCTCTGGCGCTGTCCGTGCCTCACCTCCTGCCCGGGCAGCTTCCAGCCGGCAGCGGAGTCCCGGGGAACCACCGTCCTGCACGATACCATCAGCACCCGCCCGCAGCCCCTGCCAGGTGAGGCAGCACCCCCGATCCGCGCTGCGCTGCTGCCGGTGCCGGTACCGAGCCGTCCGGGCAGTGCTTCCCGCTGACCCCGTCCTCTGTCCCCCCCGCCTCAGCGAGGCACTTTGACACCAAGACAACAGAGCCTGTCAGCTTCTTCTTGTCCGGCCTGGAGGAGCTGCTGTCCTGGCGACCCAACGACAATGACGACTTCAACGTCTGCACTGTGCAGCTGGCCAAGCGCCAGCCCCCGTTCCACAGCAAGAGGCCCCGGACGCTGGTGTGCCATGACATGCGTGGAGGGTACCTGGAGGACAGGTACATGCTGGGCAGAGGGGACATGTGGCAGCGAGGCCCAACATCTCAAACCTGTTCTGTATCTGCTTGATTTGTTTCCCACGGGCAGGGATGGAGGGGCTTGGGGATGGAGCGCCGTGACTTTGCTCAGGCCAACCCTAGCTGGGGTCTGTGGGGTGACTCAGTGCTACAGCTCTGCCCAGCTCCTGGGCTGTGAGTCAGGCTCCTGCCCAGCCCTGCAGCCATTGCCGGTGTCCTCCTCACCGTGCCCAACCCTGCTCTCGCTGCCGCTGCAGGTTCATCCAGGGCTCAGCCACATCAAACCCCTACGTCTTCTACCACTGGCGGTACATCGACATCTTCGTCTACTTCAGCCACCGCACTGTCACTATCCCACCCGTGTGCTGGACCAACGCGGCACACCGGAATGGTGTCCTGGTGCTGGGTGAGGCAGAGTCGGCTGCAGGGCTGGAAGCTGCAGGACCGGGCCCTCGGGAGCCCGTGGCATGCAGTGACTTTGCTGGGGTGCGTGGCTGACCCTGGTCTCCATGTCTCCAGGCACGTTCATCACAGAGTGGACAGACGGGGAGAAGCTGTGTGAGTCGTTCCTGGCCGGTGGGGAAGAGGCGTCCCGTGCTGTGAGCGAGCAGCTGGCACGCATTGCCCAGCACTACCGCTTTGATGGCTGGCTGGTCAACTTGGAGAACACGCTGAGTGTGAGCTGCGGTCCCCTGCCCGTCCCCAGTGCCCTGCTGCCCTCACTGCCCCGTGCTGACCTGCCTCTGCTCTCTCCTGCAGGCGGCCGCGGTGAAGAACCTGCCCCCTTTCCTGCGGCACTTGACTGCACAGGTTCACAGCGCCGTGCCTGGGGGACTGGTGATCTGGTATGACAGCGTCCTGCAGAACGGCACGCTGAAGTGGCAGAATGAGCTGAACCAGGACAATAGGTGAGGCCGGGCCCTGCCCCACCACTTTGTCTGGGTGGAACTGACACTGCGGAGGGGCCTTAGTCCACCCCAAACCCAGCGCGCAGCACATGGCCTGCACAGCCCTTGGTGGGGTGGTCTGCGGGAACTTGCCCTGACCCTCGTTCCCAGGGTGTTCTTTGATGCTTGTGATGGGCTGTTCACCAACTACAACTGGAAAGAGGAGCACCTGGAGCGCACGCGCGCGCTGGCCGGCCCGCGTCAGACTGATGTCTATGTTGGCATCGATGTCTTTGCCCGTGGTGATGTGATCAGTGGTGGCTTTGACACCAACAAGGTGGGTGTGCCCGGACCCTGTGCCTCCCCCAGCGCGGAGCTGCCTATCCCATGCTGCTCGCTGCTCGTCTCTGCAGTCGCTGCGCCTGATCCGCCAGCACGGCCTCTCCGCTGCCATCTTCGCTCCCGGCTGGGTCTACGAGCACCTGGGAGAGGAAAACTTCCTGCACAATGAGAACAAGTGAGGACGGCTCAGCTAGGGGGAGGAGGGGGGAGATGGAGCCAGAGCACACCGGGACGCAGGGCAGTGGGATGGGGCTGCAGGAGACCATGGCTGCTGGCCAGCACGTCCTGGCAAGGCCCTGCTGGGGCAGTGGCTGTAGCTGGGGGTCTTTGCTGTGACCCATGCCTTTCCCTCCAGGTTCTGGGGCTTGCTGGCTGAGTACCTGCTCACACACAGCATCTGCACGCTGCCCCTTGCCACCTCCTTCAGCCTGGGCATGGGCACCAATAGGTTCCTGGATGGGAAGGTGGGTGAAGGTGATCACTTGGCTGCAGCTGGGCAGGTGTGGGCTGGGCAGGGGGGTCCCTTCTCCTAGCTCCCCACCCAGCCCAGCTCGCCCTGTCCTGCAGGTGGAAGAGGCCGGGCCCTGGTATGACCTGAGTGCACAGGAGATCCAGCCCCTCTACCCGGAGCACGAGGGCAGGCTGAGCACAAGCTGCTGCCTGCAGGATGCCTGGTGTGGTGGCAGCTCCCTGAGGCTGCAGGGGATCATCCCCGCTGGCGAGGAGCATGTGGCCATCCGGTGAGCTGTGGGCGAAGCCCCTCACCACCTGCTCAGTGCTGGGCTGGCATGGCATGTCGCACGTGGTGAGCGTGCTGCAGTGCTCGGCCCGCACTGCCCAGCAGACCTAACCCGATGCATCTTCTCTGTCTCTCTCTTCTCTCTCTCTCTGTCTCTCTTTGGGTGGATTTGGGGTCATCAGCCTTTTCTCTTTGCAGATGCCGGCGCCCCCCAAGCTCTTCCTGACCTTGCTCTACAAGCTCGAGGGGCCGCACACCGAGTTTACTGTTGCGCTGGAGCTCACCACATGGGACTCGGGGACCTGCCATGAGGGCAATGTCACCTCCCTGCCCGGTGAGGACCCTGCCCCTTCCCATGCTCTCTGTAGCGAGCACCCACTGCATGGTGGTGGCCTGGGGCCATGGGGGCATGGACCAGCTCGGCCCCTCACCTCCCGGTCCCGGTCCCTCCGGCAGAGCCCAGTGGCCGGCATCACCCCCGCTTCCTCCCGGCACCACCACCTGGCCTCGCCAAGCTGCTTGCCTCCTGCAATCGTGGCTCCCATGGCTGGACCAGCCGGTGAGTGCTCCACTGGCACCCTGTGCCCATGGGCAGGCATAGGCACCCCAGGGCTCCCCCGGCACCGTGCCTGCTCTGCCCCTTTGCTCTCAGGTGCTATGAGCTGGACCTTCAGGACTGCAGCCTGCGAGACCTCTCCCTGCTCGTGTCCCGCCAGCAGCCCAGCCCGCAGGAGATGCCCTTCTCCTGCCTCCTCGGGGAGGTCCGGGTGAGTGCCTGCTCTGCTGCTCGCGGAGTTCCCCGCTGCTACCCCACCACTGCCTCTGATGGAGCCGCGGTCCCCTCTGCAGGTGCTGGATGCTGCCAGCGTGGCGGCCGCCCCGCCGCAGGTACAGAGCCCGCTGGCCTCGCAGCTCTGGTGGCAGGAGGGCCCCGCGGCGGAGCAGCTCTCGCTCAGCCTCACCCTGCGCTGGGCCTTCCCGCCCGGCCAGGCCGGCTGGTTCCGCATCTTCAGCCAGGGCGCCCGCTGCCGCCAGGGCCAAATGGCGCCGCAGCTCCTGGGGCTGGCGCACGCCTGCCTGTACCGCGCCGTGGGGCTGGCGGTGCCGCGGCCGGCGGCCGGGCAGTCCTGCCGCCTGGAGCTGCTGGTGGAGCCGGTGCTGCACAACGAGCTGCCCGTGGACCCGCAGCTCTGGGGGCGGCTGGTGTTGATCTACTCTGCACCAGCCACTGGCACCAGCAGAGACGGGCATTAAAAGCAAACGCGGTGCTGCCCCGTGTCTGTCTCCTCCGTGCCAGTGGGGCGGCTGCGGGCTCAGCAGGTGGAGGCTGCATCTCATAGAACCATGGAATGGCTTAGGTTGGACAGGACCTTGAGATCACGCAGTTCCAACCCCCTACCATGGGCAGGGACACCTCGCACTAGACCATGTCGCCCAAGGCTCTCTCCAGCCTGGCCTTGAACACTGTCAGGGATGGAGCATTCACCATTTCTCTGGGCAGCCCATTGCAGTGCCTCACCACCCTCACAGTAAAGAACTTCTTCCTTACGTCTACCCTGAACTTCCCATGTTTCAGTTTGAACCCATCACCCCTTGTCCCATCACTACAGTCCCTGATGAAGGGTTCCTCTCTGGCATCCTTGTACGCCAACTGATTCGGTGGCTCCCTCTTCTCCCACCACCGTGGCTGGGCTCAGCCATCGCTGCTGGGTGCTGCACGGGGCCCCCCAGCTCCTGCCCAGGGACACCTGCCCTGAGACCCCCCTTAGCCCCACATCCACTCACCCCGGGAGCAGCCCAGTGCAGGTGCGGAGCTGCCAGCAACAGCACTGCAGTGCTCAGTGCTGCAGGCTGCACCATCCGCCATGGACGTGCCGGTGCTGCCGCTCGCAGGGCTGGCCTGCAGCACTCCCTCAATGGCTGCTGCGGAGAAGGAGAGAAAATTTATAGCAGCAATTATTTCCTCACAGTCTGGTGAGCAAGCAATTAGCAGGCAGGGCGCGGGAGCGCGCCACGCAGCGGGGTCACCCATCCCCAGCTCCCCTGAGCGCCGGCCCCGGCCCACAAACAATGCTGGCTCCCGGTCAGGAAAATTAATATGTCAGCAGTTAAGCTGCTGCTCCCGCGGTGGGGACTCGCTCTGACATGCATTATCTGAGGCTTGAAAAATGAAGGGCTCGGCACAGCCAGGGGGGAGCTTCTGCTGTGCCTGCATCCCACTCCCTGCTCCTTCGCTGTGGCAAACCCACCCCAATGGGTTCCCCCCTTTGCCAGCCCAGAGGTGCGCCGGGACAGCCAGACCCGCCGTGCCAGCCACGGCCCTGCGCCAGTCAAGACCTGAGTCGCCCTGGTTGAAGAAAGAAATCTTTATTAATAATTTCAATAATAATAATAATCCTTGTAATAATAATAATAATAATAATAATACTGTTTATTAGAATGGTCACACCTTTGAAGCATACAGGATGGGCCAGTGCCAGCCTGCGCGCCGGCGGCCGGCGCAGGGGTTGCTGTAAGGAAGAAGCCAGTACAGCGATGGAAGGAGCTTTGTACAGGGCAGGGGCGCAGGGCCGGGGCGGCCGGGGCTATGTACACCGGGAATAGAAAAGGGGGTGCTCATCGCTGGAGCGTCAGGGTCTCTGCAGACTATAAAGTGAGGTTTGAGGAGTGGTGGTGCCATGGGGGGCCGAGTGCAAGGCCGGCAGGATGGGGCTGCGCCCCGGGGTGGGCTCCAACCCAGTGAGCCGGCTGCTGCAGCCCGACCCCGGGGCTCGGGCTGGTCCCCACGAGCGATGCCAGTCTGGCCCTGGGCAATGCGATGGCCAAGACCCCGCTCCGAGGGCTGGCAGGGTCCCACTGGCCTGGGCAGGGATGGGGAGCCAGGAGCATGTCCCGTGCCACGGAGCAGGCAGGAGCGGGAGCAGGGTCGGGACATTCCTGTTGGAGCCCCAGGAGTGCCAGGGGATGGAGAGAGGGGGAAAAGGATCACAAGCGAGTTGCAAGAAGCTCCTCTTAACAAAAGTTCCCTTTAAAAGGCAGAGGCTGGTCCCCTGCACCGCCCAGCGCCTCAGCAAAGCGGCTCCGCAGGAGCCCAGGCCTCGCACACTTGACACGCAGATGACCGGCAGCTCGGGAAGCACGAGGCTGGATTCCCACCCCGGCACAGTCCCGGAGCCGGGGCTGGAAGGAAGACGTGGTGCCAGGCGCTGTGCCCGGGTGGCGAGACCCCTCCGGACACCCCGGCTTGGCCTGTGCCGGCTCCCCCTCCGTGCGACGGGCTCGGGGCGAGAGGGGCCCCTCCGGTGTGTCCGTGCGTCCAACCGTGCTCGCCGCGGGCTCCGCCGGGACTCCTCGCGCGGGGCGTGTGGACATTTGGGGCTGTCACGTGGCCGCTGCCGCTTTGCCTTTTTTTTTATTATTTTTTATTTTTGTTGCTTTGCTTTTGATTTTTTTTATTTTTCATTTTTTTTGGGTGTGTGGGTGGATTTTTTGCCCTTCCTGGTCCCAGAAGGAAACAGCCGCGGTTTCACTACAACAGAAACAGAGAGGCAGGTCTTTCACTGGAGCCGCGCGTGGGGCAGCCTGGCTGGGGCCACGCCGATGCCATCCCGGCCCCCCCTAGCCCCACACTGCATCCCAGACGGGCCCAGTCCTTGAACGTGCAGCAGCCCCTGCTGACTCCTCTCTTTCCTATGCCCCCGGGCTGCCATAGGCACTGTGCCCCCACGCCTGCACGAGCACCCCCTTGGCTTCGCAGGGGGATCAGCCCCCTGCACCCCAGCAAGGGCAGTGCCTGCCCGGGGCTCAGGTCAGGGTGAAGCCACACAAGGACCCCACAACCCCCCAAGCTCTGGGCTCGGGGTGCTACCAGGGCCGAGGGCTGGCCCTGCTCCCTGGGAACCCCAGGGATGCAGGGACAGGAGCTGCCCCATGTTCCTGCAGGCAGATGACGCAGGAGACCCGGGCAGGCGGCAGAGTGGAGCAGCTCGAGGTGACCCTATGGGTTGTGGGCACCGTGGCTCAGGGGAGCCCGGCCGTGCCCCAGCCCCAGCCTGGGCACCCCGTGGTTCCTCCAGAGCCTCGGCCGCGGCTCTGGCTGCCTGGTTTGGTTTGGTGCTAGTGAGCAGTCAGTGTTAGTGGTGGGAGGGGCTGTGTCTGTCTTGCTAGTAGGGAGTGAAGCGGCTGTACCCTCCTCGGTATAGACTAGCCTGCAACATCAAAGATGAAAAAAAAGCCAATCAGTATTTGAGAGAGAGGCAAAGCTCAGTTCTTCCTTTGCTTTTCTTTTCTTTCCTTTGCTTTTCTTTTCTTTCCTTTGCTTTTCTTTTCTTTCCTTTGCTTTTCTTTTCTTTCCTTTGCTTTTTGTTTTTTCCTTTTTTTTTTTTCA
>WYDI02021653.1:0-29103 GCA_009867235.2 Psittacus erithacus | reverse complement strand
AGTGGCAGGGTGTGTGGGATAGTATGGGCAAGTATCTAGGCCAGTGGGCCCCTCCAGTGCTTTGGAATTTCACCCCTAAAAATATGGAACGCTTCACGAATTTGCGTGTCATCCTTGCGCAGGGGCCATGCTAATCTTTTGGAGTAAGATAATAATTTAGTTTCTTGTCTGTGTCTTCGTCCTTCCAGTATCACTAAAGGATATTTATTAGACATGGCCATTATCTTATTCTAAAGGAATCTTCATACTTCAGCAGGGCTTTGAATGTAGAGGAAATTAAATTTAAGGTCATCTTTAGGGAGTTTCTGTCCTCTCACTCTTTATTTCAAAAGAAAAAGACTTCTGAATTAGAGTTTAAAAACATGTGAATTCCTGATGACTGAAACATAAAGTAGCCTTTCTGTGGATAGGAACTACTTGGGGTTTTATGTTTGAGGGTTTAACAGATTTGCTGCAGAAAAAAATTTTGTTATTGAAGCAGTGTGTTACAGAGAAAAACTGTTCAGTTCATATGATTTAAGTCAAGTCAGGATAAGGAAGTTTATTGATTGATTGATTTATGTAATTAGCTGGCAATCATTGAACTACATTTATGGGCTTAATATCAACAATACAACATAGAACCATAATACCAGCCACTTAAAAAGATGGTAATGCAACTACAAATGTTGTTTTTGTACAAACTACATGTTAATGCAACTACAAATCTCCAACCTCCTTCTGTAACTGACCCCAGCATGTGCCACACGCACACAAAGATTTGTTCACGCACACAAACACACCTTGCAGGACATGGGGTGTGCAAGCTCCCCTCATTGGGGTGTGCAGGACCCTCTGCCCACACACCCCCACTGTGGACATGCGGGTGCCCCCAGCCCCGTGTGATCCCAGGGCCCCACCACCTCCTGGGGGTGACATGAGGTGACCCTGCACCCCCAGGGTAGAGCTACCAGGGGTACCCCCATAATGGCTAGAGCTAGAGGTGCTGCTGGGGACACCCATGGGCTAAGGAGTGGCACTGTCAAGCAGCAGAAGAGCCCATGGTACCAAGGGACCACGTCAGACAGGGTCACGCAGCTCTAGTAGCTGCTGCTTCCACTCCAGGGTTTCTCCCTGTTACAAGTATTTATGCTTTTTTTCTTACTTCTTTTCAAGCTGGCTCCTACTGCTTCAAAAATATTGTGGTAATTTCCTGGTTACTGCTTAATCTGGCTGATGGCCCCCTTGCTCTTTCATGGGATCACTTGGGAAAAATATCTCCCTGACAGTTTGGGGCACACTGTTCTTGCATCCTTGTCTTAGCAGGCATTATCATCTAGGCCATTTGCCCAGAGTGGGCTGTGCAAGCACCCCTACCTTGGTGTCATAGTTAAAAATGTGATTAATCTGGAAGAATTTCATCAGTCAATGCAGTGTCACCTTTTTTGTCTCCAGGTGCTGAAGAAGATGAGGATAGTACATTGGTAACAACATCCAGAACACTTCCAAAATTATCGGCAACTAGTGATGCATCTAGGGCTGAGACCACCACAGTGAAAATGCAGACCAAGGTGCCTGCACAAACAAAGGTGCGTGGTTGGAGAGCAATGGTTAAAATGGTTCTGCTGTACACCTCTGATGGCTTCATGTTAACTTTGATTTATATGGATTAAAAAGCCACCCCCCACTTTTCTTAATGCTATTGCAGCCTGTTAAATGAATACAGAGCTACTCAGTTTCATTTCTACTAGAAAGTCTGTATTTCACATGAAAGAAAAGAGATGCAAGAAAGAAAAACTTAGATACACAAGACAGCTTTTCATGATACTTTTGAGTCTCAGCTGTACCTTTTTTACATCTCTCATATTGTTGCTCAAAAAATTCTACATGAAATTTCCCTCCTCAAAGGAGACTGTTATTTGGTTTGGCTGTAGTTTGAACACTTGCCAGGTTCCATTTAGCATTTCAGTATTTCCTTCTACCACCTCAGGTAATATTGTCTGTTTCCCTCAAAGGTGTTCTGAATATGGCGTCTGATGTGTTAATTTCAGAATTCACTCAGAGGCCATTACTCTGATAAGCACAGGAAATATATACCAATTGTTTGCTAAATATACTTTTGGGGGTTTTAAATGTGTGTGAGGTGTTTTTTGTTTCAGCATCATGACAACAGATAGATCCAGTTATGATGTCTAGCGCAGCTTTCTGTGGTCAAAAAGCTTCCCATGTGTTGTGTTTGTCGATATTGTGGAGAATGCGTATGGAGCCACGGCTTCGTGGTTGCCCCTGACAGGCAGTGACTGTGCAGGCTTGTGGTGCTCCCTGCCTGTGAGCAATGCTCTGTTTTCCTTTTGTGCCACAGTCACCTGAAGAAATTGATAAAGAGGAAAGGACTGAGGTGGATGCCAAGAAAAAGAATGATCAGCCAGGGGATGATACTGACGTGTACACGGAGAAGCATTCAGAAAACCTCTTCCAGAGAACAGAAGTTCTGGCAGGTGAGGCCACATTCGCCAAGCTCCAGCTCACCAGAGATACCCCACAAAACAAAGGGGATCCATATCACACAATGCAAACTCAACATTTGTGTTTTCTTGGGAGATCCTTAAAAGCATTCATAGCAGGTAGCCAGAGGTTAATCTGATGAGAATGAGATGGGCATCTTCTGGAGTTGCTTAATAGCAAAGGATGTTGCTAATTAATGTGATGCCCACAAGCTGAGTATTGCCAGATGAGTATCTGGAGCTTCCACAGCTCAAAGAGAGAATTGCTATTTGGATTGGTGCTTGCAGTGCAAAAATGTATTTCTCACCCACACTCCCAAGGGCACATTGCTGTCTGGTCCATCTGGTACAGATAGATGTTGCCGAAGAGGAGCTCATGACAACGGGTGGGTAGATAGGTGAATGAAGAAGGACAGATGAGTGTCCCCTTAGGATTCAGAAGGTCTATTTCCATGCATAACACAGGGAGGCACAGGCTAACCACCAATGTTTTCACCACATATGAAGGGTTTTTGGCATAAGAACAGTATTTACAGGTACACTTTTTCCCACTTGTCCTCAGAGGAGGTGTTGGGAGCCATGGAAGTCACACAGTTTTGGACCACATCTTTCCATGTGCATCAAAATGTAATAGCCTTAATATCCACATCAGTGGAAGCATGTGGGTTTGCTCTTGAAGCCTAATTGGAGTTGATACTTTCTGCACGCTTGCAAATGCATGATGAATGTAATGCCTCTGTTCGTACAGCTTCATGAAATGTTCTCTCCCACTGCTCATCAATAGGACATTAATTTCAGTCTTGAGTCAGAGTGAAAACTGATGGGGAGAAGGAAAAACCCATTTCTTAGCCAGTGTAACAAAATAGTTCTTTAAAGGCTGAAAATAGTAACTGTTGAAAAATGAGTTTGAAAGAAACTTGAAATTTATTATTACAAATTAATAAAACTTTTGCTCTGGCAGTATTGGTGGTTCTCTTAATTGAGGTTTTAGGAAATTTTTAATAACTTTTCTAGAACTGTGGGTTGTTGCATTACTGACCTGTAGGTGGGATGTCCTTTTAAATGACTGCTTTCATAAACACTAACAGGCTTTCTGAGAATATATTTCAGGATACTAATAATCAAGACAGTTGCATATTGGGAGCCCTTGTCTGCAATTTGGAAATAATAGCAATCTTATTGTGTGAGACAAAAAAGAAACATGGTGCTAAACTTGTTTTCCCAGCATATTGTGAATGTCTCTTTCTTTGATTACAGCTGTTATTGCTGGCGGAGTTATCGGTTTTCTTTTCGCAATCTTCCTCATCCTGCTGCTGGTGTATCGCATGAGAAAGAAGGATGAAGGCAGTTACGACCTTGGTGAACGTAAACCATCCTGTGCTGCCTATCAAAAGGCACCTACTAAGGAGTTTTATGCATAAATTCCTATTTAGTGTCTCTATTTATGAGATCACTGAACTTTTTTAAAGCTTTTGCATAGAATAATGAAGATCCCTTTTTTTTTCTTCTTTTTTTTTCTGTTTTTTTTTTTTCCCATTAAAGAGCCATTCCGGCGCCTTTACGATAAGCTCCCATTGTATTTAAAACTTTTCATGTATTCCTTTACAAATGTAAAATTAAAACTTAACATTTGCAGTGTTCTGTGAATAACAGTGGCAAAGCATTATTTTATAAAACCATTGATGTTCACTGAATCATTTTTAAAATTTTATGCATAAATATAAAATAATGAAAATTATTGTTTTATCCTAGGGTTCAATGAAAGTTGTTTAATTTTTGTCAGCATGTGTCAGATTGATCTTACAAGTTAGTTTTTATTTCATTAATTTATCTGTTTCCAAAAAATGCCTTTTTGTAGTTGTCATGGTGCAATTTGTCTTCGGATAATTCAGATAACAGTAACTTTTAGTGTAAATGTAATTTTTCAGCTGCGTAAACTTTAACCTCCACTTTGTATAAATTTAAGTGTCAGAATATCAATTTTACACTTTGCATTGTTTCTCAGCATACCTGTAGCTTCAGTGAGATTTGTAACAGCAAATTAATGTATAAAATTGGATTACTACAAGCTGTATAGTCGTGTTCTTACTAAACAAATCTCCTGTAAGGAAGATTTGGAGTAAGCTACTGACACACCTAAGCAAACCCAAAGACTCTAACAGTATTTTGAGAAGTTGCTGCAGATTTCTATGGCCACTGTATTTGTTAATTATTTGCAATTTGAAGGTACAAGTAGGGGTTTAAATTTTTGTTCTTTAAAAATGCTTTTAAGTTGTAAACGTCTTTTAAAGCCTTTGAAGTGCCTATGATTATATGTGACTTGTTGCAGACTGGTGTTAATGAGTATATAACAGTAAAAGAAAATGTTGGTATTTTATAAGCACAGACAATTCTAATGGTAACTTTTGTAGTCTTACATGGATAGACATAATTGTAATTTGGGAACACAAACACTACTGAATAAATCATGTGGCCTAATACTGAGAATTCCATTGTGATATACTTTTGTACGCTTTCATTTTATGTCTACTTGCTTGTTTTAATGTCACAGAGTACACCTAGTAGATCTTAAAAATCCAGGCCAAAAGAAAAAGGCTGTTGATCCATGCTGATCTTTGGACTAGATTTATTGCTGAGGTGACAGAGAAAAGCAGGAATGTTTAAGTCTTGCATCTGGTGTATGAGTCATTTGACCTTTGCATTATATATAATGGCAGTACTGACACAGACCTGTTTGTCCTGCAAAGGTTGTTTTCCATACTCTAAAATTCAAAGGAGTACCTGGGTTCATTTATTGTGCATATTGGATTTTGATTTGTTGTTCAGGATTGTTTTATTCCCTGGCCTTTGGAGAATTTTGGTTTATTCTGCTTGGACTCCAGCAGAAGAGTTGAGACAAGTGGAATATCTCCATAAGAGAAGAAAGAAATTTTCCAAGTAGAAGAGGAAAGGTTCTGTTGCTTAGACCTCAGATAGGTGTTGGATAGAGGGACGCATGGAGAAGATGATAGTCTGCCTCCTTATATTATGCTTTCTAACAGACAAATGGCTTCGTCTTCTGCTCTGTCAACCTCCTCACTTCTTATTTTTGAGATTTCCAAAATACAGGTGATCAGGATGTCAAGCTGAAGTGCTTCTCAGAAATGGCAATGTACTGTAAATAAGTTCTGGTAGCTCTTTACAAAAGAGTTGCATAACTTGTATTTGTTGCTGTCCCAAGTTCAGTGGTCATTTAGGAACAAACAAATGCTATCCTGTGCTAAAATATTTAATATATTGCTTTTAAAATTACTTATACTTACTGGCAAGTTTTGCAAAGCCATACAAGTTCAGCAAGTAAAAACAGGGTAAGAATTTAACAGGTATATCTTATTGTGCAATATTTAGTGAAATTCAATTAGTAAAATAACTGCTTGAAATAACTGTGCCAAGAAAAGAAAATTTCTGGCAAATGCTGTGCCACTGCTGTAAAATAAAGCATTTGTTAAAGTGCCAAAATAAAGTCTACCATGCCTAAACTAATACTTTATTTGTATAGTCTGACATCCAGTTTTTTGAAGCCCACTTTGCTTGAGGTAGTAGATCGGAATTTTCTTTAAGGGTGTGATGAATATTGCTGTAAGTATAGCTATGAATATTAAACACCAGATAAATTGTCTTCTCCTTCTTCATAAGCAACTTGATATTAAGAAGCTGTTTTCTTTTTATTTATGTATGTTAGATTCTGCCTCTATTCCTAATGTGCAGAACACTTTATCCAACATAGACATCTGTTGTAATTATGCAGGCTACCAAATACTATGCTTGTCTAGTTCCTCCTGCCTCTGCTAACAAGCAGAAGCAATGATAAAGTTTCAGCTCTATTTCACCAGTTGCCTTTTTTTCCACTACACGTACATTATCCACTCTGTTATGTGCAGACAATGTTTAATGCTATGTACACGGACTTAAAGCATCACAGTCCTCCCACCCTCCCTAACAAAATTCTGGAACTTCTTCAACATGCAGTAGGTGTGATAGTACATTTATCATCTTGTGATCTCTTTGCCTGTTCTCAGTGCCAAACCATAGTATTAGGGAAGAATTCTAACAGAGCTATCATCTCCGTTATAAACATCATTTCATTTTTCATCAGTCTGAAAACCCGGCTGATGCAAACACCTGGCTTCTACCAACACTGTTCAGAAGAGATCAACAGCTGAATGTGCTTCTCTCATGCTGAGGCTTCCTAGCACAAGTTGGTCTTCAGTTCTGCTTCTCTTTTGTTCTCCCCTTCCTGGATGTGTTTCTAGCAATACTCTGGCTGCTCATAGATGTTGCTGGGCAGCTGGGAGGCTTGATGCCAGGATGTGGATGCTATGCCACCTGCCCGCAGCTAGCAGTGGTATCTGTAGCTCTGGGATGGCTTTACGTAGAGACCCTTGGCTCTTGCCTGCTGGAGCTGCTCTAGCAGCTCTGAAATTCCTCAGCAGCCTGATATGGTGTCTCCTTGTGACTGATAGGCTCTACTGTTCATCAGAATGCCATTTTGCTTTGATTTACCCTGGGTTATAAATGGTTACTTCCTCTTAGATTCTGTGCAAACGAAGCCCAATGCAAGTAACATAAAGTTTACATTAAGTCTCTTGTCTTTGCTTTATTCATGGAAAAGTAACTTCAGAAGTTGAGTTACTGGTTCCTCTGATTGCCAGCTTTACACAAGAGCATTGTAGCTCATGTTTACAGGTTGCACAGCTAGCTTTCCTTCACTTCAAGCATTGCATTTCATTGAAATAGAATACATTAAAACCAAAAAGAGAATAGCATATTTGTAACTTTGGCTAGTTGTTGCTCTTTTTATTCCTTGAAGCTGTGTATTGAAATGATGGTGAAGTGCAGTTTTAAATGATAGATTCAATTTTTAAGCAACATACACAATACTGGAAACACTTGCAAGGAAAGAAGTATCCAGATAAACATTGAACAAAAACTACTGGTGTGAAGGAGACTATCATAGCATGCTGACTATTTGCTCACATAAGCGAAGAAGGAGAAGGAAAAAGGAATCTGGGGGGGGGGGGAGAGAAGATCTCTAAGGAAACTATTATTCCTAGAGATGGAAATAACATAGCAGTTTTTTCTAAATTTGCAATCAGTTATATTTGTTATTTATGCTTGTTTAATCGCACAGGCATAATTTCCTTTAAAGAATTTGCAATAGTGCCTTCCATTTTTAATGAGACATATTAATTTTGTTACATTTAATCTTTTGCCTTCATATCAGAGCTCTGAACCTTGGTGTGAAAACTCCGTGCTGTGAACTTTTAGAGCATTCCCTTTCCAAAAACTTTCTTCAGGAAGCATGACCTTGCTGTACAGTTTGTCTGAGAAAAGATACAGCAAATATCCCCCTCCCCGGCATGACTTCTGGTTCTGGGATTGTTCATGGCTGGAGGAGAACAGCAGCTTTGCTAAGGAACTGGTTCAGGAGAGGAGGGTACTGACATGTGTGTTTCATTTCCACCTGACTCTTCCGCTGACCGGGTGCTGGGTTCAGCTGCGCGTGTGGGACAGGGGAGCTGTAACCCAACCCTGCCAGTGGAAAAGATGCTCTGCTGAGGTTTCTTCCCCTGTAAAATAAGTTGTATATTTTTTGCTTTGAAAACAAACAAATGATAGAGCTTAAGCTCAGTAGAACTAGAAATGGAAATGTGGGCTCCTGCCCTGACCCCTGTGATCCAATTTCACATGTGCATCAGATGTGCAGAGTAGCTGCTCATGTGGGTGGAATACTGAAAATCATTCTGAGTGTTTGCAGCATCTGAGCTTAGTTTCTAGGGGGAATTTGGGGGATGGAGGGGACATGACTCATTGGTTAGCTCTCTAGAACTAACTACAGACATTAATTTGGGGTAAATGGAAAGAAGGCAGGAGGAGAACTGTCCTGACATCCCACATTTTCCACTGTAAGTTACAAGACATTCTGTTTTCTTGAGTTGTTGCTCTTACCCTGAATTTGCTCTCAACAGAGAGAATCCGTAGGCAGGCGATTGGGCAGATGTTGGTGTCATACTGTGAGAGACACTCTTAGCTGCACACAGCTTCTCAGCACATTGGACATTGGTGCTACCTATTGCAGATGCTGGCAGCGCCAGCTCTGACCCACCACGCCTGCTGCTGCCCACAGGAGGTGCTGGGAGGGTGGCAGGAGGCAACAATCAGGGTGCTGCATAGCACTTGCAAGGGTCTGGGATGTGTTTGGTTCATGGGTGGTGGGAAGACATGGATGAGACGTACAACCAGGGCTTTGCTGTTGAGATGTACTGTTGTGCTTTGAAGCAACTTTCCATTTCTCTTCCATGTTTGGGAGATGTCAAGCTACCCCTAACTCCTTTGATATCAGATATGTTTATGGCACAGCCTGCAAATCTCTTGAGTTTTTTTAATTCACACTAGAGCTTAAAACACTGTGCTGTAGTTGGGCAGGGGCTGAAGACAGCTGTCTCTCATGGCTGAAGGTCAGGTCCAAAGAATTCCTCCAGCGTGGCAGCTCAGCCCTGGCCCTGAGTGACAGGAAATAGGAATGCCTGTGAAAACCTTCCAGAATAATATTGCAAAACCTGTAATAGTTTGTTGAAAATAAACAGAGCCCAAGTTCTCTGTAGGGGGTGACTTTAATTCATTCAGATTTCTTCTGGGGCATCATGCAATTCTTTTTCCCATGGATCTTTTGTTGATTTGTTGAATGTAGAGGAAGCTTCTGATTTTTTTCTATTTTTAATTCAAGCACTGACGTATAAGGAACAATAATTCCATCAGACAAGCTACTTGAAGCTTATCTAATGGTGGGAAACTAAGTTCAGTGGAGGGAAAAGTTCTGTGTCCTAGTTACCCACCCACCTGGTTTGGCCTTATGTAGTCCTAGAGTATAAAGAAAGTTCGGTGCCCATTTTCCCAAGCTCCTGTGGTGGAACAGGAGCTTTCTATAAACACTGCAGCTCCCCAGAGAATACAAGAAATGGGAAGACATACTTTTTGATGGTTTTGTGTCATAACCCATAATACTAATACTCATCTCCTTCCTACTCCCCTTCTAAATATAGCGACAGGGGAGAAGTCTACAACTATCACACTAAACAGTACTGAAAGAATGTAAAACAGTCCAAAGTTCAGTTTTCATCATTCATCCCTATGATTTTAGTTACCACAGAGCTAACAAAAGAGTCTCTTGTGGAAGGAAGGGAAGTGGAGCATGTGCTTCCTTCTGGATCAGCCCACAGTGCCAGCTGAGTTAATGCTGACTTGGGGAAAAATCTCTTCTTGGGAAGGAACAGCCTCTGGGGCCAAGTCTCAGATGGCTGAGATGGCAGCTTAACTCCTGCTTAGACCAAAAAGCTTGAATGAAGGACCCTGCCATGATCTGGTGCCTCACTGCTGGGCCAGTGGCCATGCAACCTTCATGCTGGTAAGGCAAGGATTCAGGAACAGTTCTAGTAAGTTGCATTATCTGAGGTCCATCCCATAGGAACATCTTTCCTGAGAATCCACAGTCAGCTTAACTTACTGATTGCAGTCACAGCAGCAGCAGGAAACTTTTCTTTAAATTGTCAGCTTTCACCTCCTTTTGCATGTGCTCAGACATATTCCTAAGGAAAATAGGTTTTCATTGGCTGGCAAACAAGACGACTTGTTAACTTGTAATTTAATTTAATATTTACAGTAAATATTGTACTTCTTTTTGCTCTGCAGAAGCAGACACTATTTCCATATTTATGCCATTACAAAGCTAAACTTTCATATTCTAGTTCTTCCATTCTGTTATGTTAAAGATGGTAAATAAATATTCATTTACCAGCTGATTCAGTTTATAGCTTTTATTTGTTTCAACTTGCTTTTCAATGGGAATTGAGATTTCATTAAGAATGCATAAAATTAGCATTTCTTATAAAGTAAAATATATTAAGCACATCAGAACAAAGATTAGCAGAAAAGTTTTGTCTTTAAAGCATATGTAATTATCAGAAATATCTTACTTATTAGGGAAGAGCATTTTACTAGTTACTGAATTGAACTGAGTAATTCCAATCACAATGTCTGTTAAGACTTCAAAATCCGTAGTTCTCAATCTTCCTTCCTTTTTCTGATAGCATGGAACAGTTCAAGCTTTCCTGCTTTTTCAGCTTCTAAGTGGTTTTATAAAAAAAAAGAAAAGCCTGAAAATAATAATGAAAAAGAGAATTTTATATCCACAGAAAAGCTGTCAGAGAGTCAGAAGTTTTCTTTTATCATCTCAAAAACTGGTTACAGGTGCTCAGCCATGTCCCAATCTATGGTTTGATTTTTGTAACAGCTCTGGCAGTAGGAATCATCAATTTTTCTCTGGCAGTCTGTGCTTTTTATAACACGCATTCAGCCACTAAAAGCTAAGTGGAATTTTACTTCAGCCTTCCCCAATGGGACTTTTAATGAAGATTCTGAAACTCCATTTCTGAAACTTCTGATTCTGTTCAGCTCTGGCTCTTCTAGACCCTAAGAAATACTGTACCGATCCTCAACTAAGCAAAATATTCTTTTCCATGAGCACTTACTATGTTATTTTTTCACTTTCCAGCATGTGCGTCAAAGCTTTCAAACTGTGATCACACGGACTGCAAATTTGAGTAAGAGTATGCCATCTTCTAAATATATACCATAGAGGACCCAAAGAGGACTCCAATGCTTTA
This sequence comes from Psittacus erithacus, assembly GCA_009867235.2. NCBI lineage: Eukaryota > Metazoa > Chordata > Aves > Psittaciformes > Psittacidae > Psittacus > Psittacus erithacus. The sequence goes on along the minus strand of WYDI02021653.1, from coordinate 17,918 downwards.
GTTATTTTTGATAATAACAAGTTTACTCTTGCAGAATCACTTCTTTTTAAATGATTCATGCTATATTATTTCTGCTTGAGCAGCCTGTTCAGATTTTTGTAGTTAAACCTAGAATGAGATGCTGATGAAGCTGGGTCTCAAAGCATGCATCCACGCACTGAGTAGAGAGTTGTGCCTGTTTGCATTCAAAACCCATCACACAATAAAATACCTCTCACTTTTAGGCCTGTTCAGTTGATAACAAGCTATTTTGGCACTCAGATTCTGTCCATCTATCTAATATCTGCCACACCAAGAACATTCCCCTTCCCAGTACGATGGCTGGCTGAAACATCATTAGCCAGAGAAGTCACACTCCTGCTTGGCCTCCCATCTGCCCCTGTTAGATGGATATTTTATTGGCTCATCCTGTATGAAGGCAGTCTGTTACAAGTTCAACACAATTCCATCCGTCCCAAGCTGTGACCAGGGAGTAACTGTGTTTCGGTGCAGGGTGTAGGGCTTGCACTAGGTGTCCTTTGAACTTGAAACTCATTGTTAACAATAGATGTGTTGTGAAACAAGGGCTGATTTGGTACACGGGAGGGTGCAGGACTCTCTTTAAGTCCATATGTGCAGAAATAAAAGTTGTATTTTATCTGTATTTTTAAAAGTATCTATTAATTTAAACTTGCTTGGGACAAACACATGTTGAATAAGTTAAACTGAATTTTATCTTCACAAAAATATTGAGAACAAGGTAAGTAGCTATAGTGGAGAGGGTTGATGATATAAAATAATTATAATTTAATTCCTTCATCATAAGCAAAGCTATATAGAGCGGTATTTAATTCATTTTTAATGCAAATAAATGTTGTTATGATCAATAAATGATAAATGGTGTTCGGCATCCAAATGTCTTTGCTTTGTAAACACAGGAGTGGAGGAAGACTCATGCATATTGCTGGACCAATTGCTATGTGAGATTGGAGATCCACAGGAACGCATAGAGTTCCTTGTACCTCTGTTTTTACCTCAGGTGCCCATGCTGTGCTATCTACAGCACAAGTCACATAGTTTACAAGGAGATTCCACTGGGAACACTTTCCACCAGTGCTTAATAAAAACCTCTCTGTTGGATTGCAATGCAGTTGCCCCTTGTAAGTAAACTTGTAGCAATCAGCAGAAGAAATTACACTGCCAGGCTATCTCTTGCTAGCGAGTTTTGCTGCCAAAACTTTTGTGAGGTCATGAGTTACTGACATTTTTATGTCTTTGGAGCATGTGTGCACATCGCTGCTTTTTTGAGGTGCTGCATGTCCTTGCTGCAAGAAGCTGTAAGAGCAGAAAGGCTGCTGCACACTGGGTAAGGACCCAGGGCTTGCAATGCCAACATTGCTGTGTTCTTTGAGCATGTATACAGTGGCATTTTGCTAGTAGCTGTATGCTGGCTTGTGTTGTTTAGAGAAGAGATTTCACTTGGGCAGGAGAGGCTGAATTTTGTTGGCCTACATCAACATAGTATGAGAATGCATAGAAACTCGGGGCAAATAATGCCAACTGCTGACAGTAAACCTCAATAGCACTGGACAGCTTAGATTTGTCCCACGCAAGCATGCCCTACAACCCATTGCTGGCAGATGTTCTGCTCTTAGCTGATGTTGCTTTTGATAACTGAAAAAAACCAACTCTGACACAGGAACTGAAAAGCTACCAGAACTGTGTAGAAGAATATATGCCATGACATGCTTACTCTTTTTCTTTTACATTGTCCCTACCTTGTCCCTCATTTTATGTGCTATTAGAATATATTTATTTGCTGGCAGGCTGTTTAAATGGAAAGACAAACACATCAGGGTCAAGCTTGGAATACTTCTTCCTAGAAAGAACTGAAAAACAGCGCTTCTTGGAAACTTAGGAATATTTATTCTCAGCTCCTTTAACTGAAAAAGAAGTGGAAATAAAAGCTGAAGGTTGCATTGATTACCATTCCATATTTACCTGCCTACAGTGCAAAGCAACAAAGAAAAGCTTTAAATGAAGAAAACACCTTCTAGTGGTACTGAAATACAATGTGGACCTAGAGAAGACTTTTGGGAGATTAAGTCAGAAAAAAATAAAAATAGTTTGGTAAAGTAAATAAAAGTCATAAAATGGAAATTACAAGCATGCTTCTAAACAAGGGTAGCTGGTGTACTGGTAATTCTTTCCGACTGGTACAGTGTGCTCTCACTTCAAACACCTTTTGTGTTTGGACCTGTGCTGGCAGCTTTTCAAAGGAATCTCAAACTTTCTTTCCTCCCCCTCCCCACTTTGCATAATAATTAGTACGTGAATATGCTTGTGATTTCTTCTTCTTATTTTAATACAGTCACATTTGAGAGACTTCAATAAAATTCTGAGTTCCACCAAAGCAGTCCTTGCTCCAAAAACCATGCAGACTAAAAGGACTAGAAAAACAAAGAACAGGGAAATAGCACCTCTGTGCAGGGAGAAGCATGGTGCTAAGCAACTGTTCTATCAGAGGAGATCCAGGATCCATTCAGGCAGTATCCTGTGCCTAACAGCACACTCCACCAGTTGCTTCATATACCTCATAATAGAAGGTGAAAAAAAAAAAAAAAAATCCAGCAGTAAGAAGTGTCATCTGTCCTCACATTAGATTTAATTCCCCTTTCCAGGAGTTAGATACCAGCTTATTCCCCCAAAACACCAAGTTGCAATCAGATAATTCTGATTATTTTTGACATTCGTATATATCCGATCCCTTACTTGAGTATTAAGTTCTTGACTGTGACACTGTTCCTACCAGTGTAATCATGGCAATCTTGTAAAGATACATCCATATGAAGGCCTTCAATCAACTGAATAGTCTTAATGAGTTCAGAAGTATGTGAGGTGGATCACACATATGATTTCTGGATGAGGGGAGAGCCAGAATTTTGCCCACCATAGTAGCTTATAAGGTCTGGGAAACTGAGCGCAGGTCTCCTCAGCTCGAGCCTCTCCCTGATTTACAATTAAAATTCTGAGGATGGAAGAACAGCAATCCAGAAGTCTGGAACCTGAAAACTAAAGGAGAAAAGAAAAAAAACAACAAAAAACCTATGCATTTAGTGAATAATGCAAAACATAAGAAAATAATGTCAGAGATGGGTGTGATGGAAATACCCTTCCCAAAGCTAAGTGAGTATTGGTAAGTTTCAAACCCATGAATAGATTTGTGCATGTTACTGGCTAATGAGGCTTAGGAGGTGGAGCTCTAGGTTTTACTTACTTTTATTTATTGCTTCTCAGCCAGGACAACATAGGACATGAGTAGTGTGTTATTTTCCTTCTGACCTGGGATTAATGATAGCCATGCCAAGATTTCTCCATCCTTCTGGCTACTTGGTGATGGGGAAAAAAGATGGCTTATTATCACTCATCCTTCTTACTCCTTGGCTGTGGAAGGATTAATAAAGGAATGTAATTCAGGAAAAAATAATAGGAAACCAGTTTTTGAAAGTGACTAAATTGTAAAGGGAGCAAATGAAGAAAGAAGGAACCACTCTCAGGAATCAGCCCAAATCCTAAATTCAAATAATGCATGTACAGTTTTACATGACACTGTTTTCATGTCCCATGCTCTCTCTGTTTTTGGAAGCAGAAAGAAAAGCTGTTAAGTTCAAGAGGCTGTGGGTGCAATAGCCAGTAGTTGAGAACGAAATATTTTCTTGCATGACTTACAGCAACACATATATAACTATTTAATCATTGTGTGTAATCTTTTTCCAGAGTAGAGTCCCAGACACAGCTTATAAGACGTGGTATGTAAAGAATATACAGAATGTACAGGAAAGAGACTGGTAAACAGGTCTATGTCTGACAGCCATTTCCTTGTGTAACATTTTTATTCAGTTATTTTGTTACCCTCAATGTAAGAGGGCTCTCAAGGACAGCATGAGTTTGAGAAAACCATACTGTTGCACCCCATCAGCATGCTTCCTGATCTGTGTAACAGAGGGCGCAGCTCCAGCTGCAAAAATGTACCATGCAGATTGTGCACTGGAAAATACAAGTGAAAAAATACAACTGGGCCACCTCAAATAAATGGGTGGAGCAGTCAGGTTGGATGGGACATCCATTATTTTATAGTAACGTGCATTTCAACTCCCTTCTCAAGGTACATGCCTAATGAAGGACGTCATTATTAATCTTTTCACTTAGGCATAAAGTTCATGAATATAGGAGTACTGTGTTAAATACTAGAGCAAAATTCTTCACTGTCTCCCTTCTACAGCATCTTTTTGGAAATTCACCAAAGGCTTTGATTCTAATGATGCTTACTTGCAAGTGCCTGGGTACTCCCGTCGACCTAAATAAATCAAGAGGTTAAATTCAAGTGTTTGAAGATTAAGATACATGTTTGTATTTTAAGATTTTATCTACAGAAGAAATAGCACTCATTTACCTAAGTGCTTGTAAAAGTCATGCCTTTATTTAATAAGCATAATGTTACTTGTGCAGGAAGCGCCCTGTGAGGATCCAGAGGCCCTGCTTCAGTTCCCAACGGTATGAAGGCAGTGATGGCTCTCAGATAGCTGGAAACCATCACTGACTGATATTGTATTGCCATGGTCTGAAGTCCCCAGTGAAAAAGCCACTGTGACCACGTAGGGAGCCAGAAAACCTCCTCTTGCTTCATCTGTTTCATAGAAGCACAGAACAGGTTGGGTTGGAAGGGAGCTTAAAGGTCATATAGTTCCAACTGCCCAGCCATGACAAGGAACCCCTTCCACTAAACCAGGTTGCTCAAAGCCCCATCAAGCCTGGCCTTGCCGCTTGCTGTAGGTCTTTGCGCCACTAACATATCCACCCTACACAAGCGCAATCCAGGGCAGCAGGCAGCCCCACACCGAGGGTGTTTCTCTCCGGGACAGGCTGGTGATGGTGCATGAATAGAGTTTTTAGGCCTCCTCCCCAAGAATCCGGGGCCCTCCTGGTTTCAAAGGAGCCGACGAGGCACCGCGGCCCAACAAGGAGGGTTCGCCTGGCCCCGCCCGCAATGCAGGACCGGCCCGGGCTGGTTGCAGGCCGCCAGACGAGTTCCACTCGGCTTCAGGCGGCCTCGGGGCGGCCCGCCCCTTTCAGCCCCTCGGCGGCTCCTCCTTCCCTCGTCCCCAGGCAGCCGGCCGAGCTGAGGAGGGGGCTGTGCTGCTGTTGCTGCTGCCGTCGCCGCGCGATCCGCACGGGGAAGGTGCGTGTTTGCTCTTTCCCCTCCTCATCTTTCTCTCTTCCTCCTCCTCCTCCTCACAGCGGGCCGGCAGCGCTGAGCGCTCCCCCAGGCTGCCCGCCGCCGCTCAGGGGGGTACGGGGGCACGCAGGCCGCCATGTCCAGCGCCCCGGAGGGGTTCAACTCCTGCTCCTCCTCTTGCCGATGCCTTGCTTTGAAGCCCTGTCAGGATGTGCTGGAGTCTCCCTCCGGAGTGGGGCCTCCAGCCGCTGAGCCCCAGACTCGGGTGCTGCCGGGCTTGCTCTGCCTGGGGCCGATGGGCTGGTGCCCTCCTGGGCCCACCTCGCGCCGACCTCCCGCCCTTCTCTGAGACGGGCAGACACCAGCTAGGTCGCCCTTCAGGAACACGGAGGCTCCATCGCATGAGAAGAAGAGCCTGCTTATCGTCGTATTCCTCTTAATTTTAAACCAAATAGCGACGTGAAGTTGTAGTTGGCAGTCGCACATGTGCTTGGGGGACGCATGGTCGGTGTCAGGCGAGGCGCAGTGGTCAGCCGTTGTCTGCAGAGTTGACAGCAGTCACTGACTGGTAACTGTGCTGCTGCAAATGGATAAACCCCTAAAGAGCAGATGGGTGCGTTAAATACTTAATTCCAGTTTACAGCACACTTCATTGTGAAAAGGTCCCAGCATGCAGCGTGGTTTAGAGCTTCTGAGTAAGAAATTCTAGGAACTGGTACCCATTAGATTTGTTTTGACAGGACTTTATTCTCCAAAGACTACCTTTTTCAAATTGATGCAGAAGGGAAAAGAATGTAAGAAGAGAGGCATTTTTGTATATGTACAATTTCTACATCTGTGTATACACCTATACATATTTTATAGATGTATTAAAATACATATGAGGGAGAGAAAAGTGACATGTAGAAAACCCCCCAAAAAGTGACATGTAAAAAAAGTATGTTTTGCAAGCTGAATCAGATTTTGCTAAGGAAGCATTAGGTATGGAAGAGTGTTTTGTATCTGGTGGTCGTGTCTTATAAGGCTGAGCTCTGCTCAAAACTGAAGAGAAAATTTGAAATACAAGCAGTGTATTTCAGTTTGCTTGTTGATCACTTTCATTCTTCTAACTGCAGAATTTGTGGGACCTGCATGAGCACCCAAAGTGCCTGCTCAGAAAGGGCCATACACATTCAACACCTGAAATCCTGGTTTCTTGCTTTGTAAGCCTTAGTTTTCAAAATTCTGCCTGTATTTTTCACTCTTAAAAATTAGATTAATTTTAACTATTTCTACTCACTCTTTTGTAGTAAAAGACTGTAAGAGTGTTGTAATCTGTCAATGAAAGGGGAACATGTGGGTGTTTTTTCTTAAGAAGCAATACTTGGTGTGACTGTTGAACAGATTCCTAGTGTGGGAATGGAAGAATTGCTTACATCAACGTCTATCTAGAGCATATCTCTCTATTTTAGCTTGAGAAATTAATAAGATTTAAGCTAGAGTCACCAAAGTTGGCCTTGATTTTGCTCTGGTTATTTTTCTGCGAGGATGAAAGCTTTTATTAAAAGTCATTCTCATGCTTACCTACTATCACTTCTTGAAATCACCTTCCAGTCTCGTCTGGTGCTCTCTCTGTTGTATTTTTTTTTTTTTTTTTTTTTAATAAAACCTCAGACACTTTTTTCCCCAGAGAAACCTTACAAAGCCTGCCATATCCATGAGAGTTCCTGCATCTCTTGTTTCCTTGTATGTTTTGCCTCATTTCTTTAGGCATATCCACTCTGTTTTGGGTAGCATCTCTCAGTTGTGCCATGCCATCAGGTTTTTTTTACCCAAACTTCAAGCTTTCAGATGAAGTCTGTGCAGATAAGCTTGGATCAGGGCCATTGCAGGTTTAGAGATTCATACAAAGCCTTTGTCTTGGTATTTAAAACATATATAATTCTCTTGAACAGCAGAACAATAAGATACTAAAACAGATAAGAGCAGATAGCAAATCTGGGCTGGGGAAGAACAACCTGGCATTGACCCTTGTTGGGAGACATCTGTCAGTAAAAGCTTATATAAATTCTTATTTGTTTTATAGCTTGGTTTTTCAAATGCCTGCATGTCTTTAATGCCAAATCACAAAAGGCAGCAACTTACACGGTCTCTTATTGTTGATATAATTGCACAAACTCATAATGCACATGGGATTCTTTTATCTATTTCTGCTGTAGTGTATAAAACTTTCTTGCTTTAAGATTGAAAACTTTGTCTTTTCATTTCATCCTTCCTTCCCAGTTGTGGGAGGATGAAGATGAAGGATGGCAGTACATCTAAGAGATAGCAGCTGCAGGGGTGAAATATTTTGCTTAGAAAAGTACTTTGTGCGTAGAAATGTACAAAACGATTACAATCTTGAAGCTTTACAGTTCTTTCTGTTCTGTCTCAACAGGAAATATCTGTCAAAAACTGCATTGCAGTAATCTTTCATTTTTTTGTTACAAATGTCTGCAATAATCTCAAAGTAGTGAAATAAATGTAAGTTCTTTCATCAGTTGGCCCTCAGTCACTTACATTTTCACTGTGATGGCAATAGTGAATTTTTAGCTGTGATTTGAAATCTCCTAAATGCCAATTGTTTGATTAATTCAGTATTTCTGACAGAATCTGTGGAGAATGCTCTGCTCTTTTTCATTTTGGTTTTTCAGTAGAGGAAAAAATTGCATGTCAGTCTGAGAAAAATGTTAACCTTGTTAGCCTGTAGTCTTAAAAAATGATAATTTGGGTGCTTTGATCTTGCAAGAGGCTTGTCTGTTTGTGAGACAAAGAGAATGAACCAGTGATGGTGGTAGGGGGAGTGACATTTATTATCTATCTGTCTATCTGTCTGTCTGTCTATCTAGCTAATCTTTTTTAAATGGAGAGCGTTCAGTCATCCAGTATCCAAATATCCAATAATAAATGATACCCAGTATCATTAGGATTTTTTTTCCTGTCTTGATATTAATAATAGCAATATTTTCTCAGTCTTTTAAATCTAATTAAGATAGATCTGTTTGATGAATTTTCTCCACAGTGGGTTAGAGAAAAATGCAAAAATCCCTTTGGTGCTGTTGCTGCCAAAAGGGATTTGATGGAAGTGTCTAATCAACAGACATCTGGATTAAAATGCATCTCTAAGAATTTATTTATGTGTTGGCAAAATGTTTCTTTGCACCACCCATTGCAATCAGAGGTATGGCAAGAGACCTGTGGTCTTAAACCCAATTTTTAAAGTAACTAATGCTGTTTCAGAAGAGAAAAATTCCTGTCAAATTTATCTCACTTCTGTAAAGTAAATTTTAAATCAGTGATCTTTATGTTTATAGTGAGAGGAGGTTAATCTAAGGTTAATCTCTTCCAACCCAAACCGTTCTATGATTCTGTGTTTTCTTACAGGAAATATAAGCAAATTGGATTTATTTTAAACTTACTTGAGTGACCATCCTGTATTCAGTACAACAGTGACAACCTTCACCAGCTCAGCATTTGCCAAAACCTGTTTTGTGACTCCACCGATGCAGCATTTGTGAAACTCAGAATTGTCATCACCCTTGTGCAGCCTGTTTTAGTACTGATGTGAGAAAACAGTGCTGGTTTTAAGTGTACCTGTGCTGGATTTTTTTTCTCCTTTTTTTTTCCTCCAGTTGCTGGTGATGGTGTCTGATCTTTTACTTAAATGTTGTGATAGTATATTTCCTGCTAGAACACTGTGTATGGAAAGGAATAAGATCACTCTTCCACCCTCCCCCAATTTTTCTAGCTTTCTTCTGCTACCTGTATATTGATGTCCTGTGCCTTTTAATTTTTGTGTTACTTTTTTTCAGAGGAGGCACTTGTCTGTGAATTTATGTAAGACAAGTGAGTCAAAAGTAACTGTGTTTCAAATAGCCCCACAAAAGGTGCTCATGCAATATTATGCATGTGCCGATAGATATTTGAGAAAGAAATGTGCTTTTTTTGAGGCCTTAAAATGAGATCTGAGCCAATAGACTCTATTGGGAAAGCATCCACTTTTTTTTTATCTGTGTCTTTTGAAGACCAAAGCATAAATTTGATTTATCTATAATGGCTTTCCCTTCTACTCTCCATAGGTTTTGAGATTAGTTTTTCTGATCTTGTTGATTTTTACTGTTCTGAATCACAAGGTTCTCTCTGGTCGTGTTCTCCTGTACAAAACACAAGTGCTTTTCTTTGGCAGACTGTGAAAACACTTCTTGGGAGTTTTAGTTTAATGAAATTCTTTATTGCTTTGGAAGCAAAAAGAATTGGAAGTTAGTAATTTCTTTAAGATTGATCATATACTGCAGTAGGCTATTAATATTTTCTCTTATGACAACTAGATAAGGCAGAAAAGTACGTTACTAATCTCAGGTAATGTATTCAGTGCTGCCAAAAAAATACACAGAGCAGACAATTTCTACCTCAGTGATGCACTGTGAGATACCCTAAAAGGAAAACAAAGCGAACTTGATCTCAATTACTTGTTCAGTTTGGTTGTCTTGAAATAGTTGTTGGCAAAGAATCTCTAGAGGGTTTTCAGAAGCAAAAAAAATCTCAGGAATAGACTTGGAAAATTCTGTGCTGGCTCTGAGTCACTGCCCTTGTCTAATATACCTGCAGCTTCTGCAGAGGTTTCCATCCCAGCCCCTGCCTGTTCGTTGGTCAGTGATTCTCTCCTACCCAGATAGCAGAGTCGTCTGCTCATCAGGCTGCAGGGATTGCTGCAGTCCAGTCTTCCTTTCTTATTTTCCCTTTGGCAGTAACCTACTGGTAGTCATGCTTGGGATTAATTTCTGCAAACAAAGGATAAATATTTTTCACTCACTGGATTAGTTCGAAGAACCAGCTGGCTGCCTGACCAAATAGATCAGGTTCTGATGCAAGTGAATGGCAATTTGGAGGGTAGAGCCGCTGTAGCTGAGACCTAGATGGACTTAAGCAGTGACTGATCCAAATCTTCTGTTGCCCAATCCATTAGCTAATAAAATACACCTCCATTGTTTTTAAAATACATTAGTACTGCAGCTATGGTCTGTGATACATGCTTCGTTTTGAATTTAACATCTTATGGCTGAAGAGAAAACTTGCAAAGAGGGTGGTAATGAACAGGAATATCTCTGTGGTTGCCCTTCAAAGAGAATGAGAATGGATGTTCTTGTTTCCAGCAAACAAGATGGAAACTTGTTTCCTTGCTGCCCAAGTCAGCAGATACATCTTGCTTTACAGTGCTCCTTGCTGTATACTGACAGTCATGATTATTAAAAAGACCCAGCTTATGAAAACCCAGCATATCCATTATGGCTGGATCATATTGGACTTATAGGTCCGATTTTTTACTATTCTGGCATGTCTGGTGATGAGAGAGGGGGAAGGGGCCCAATTAGAAGAAACTTGGAGAGAACAGCTGATGCTGAATGTCAAAACATCTCTTAAAAGTTTGCTGTGCTCATAGCAGGTGACAGTGCTGCCTCCAGCCTCACATCTAATTTTGACTGGAACAATTAATGTTTTGTTTCTTTGGAAAAAGAGGTGGTCAGAATAGTATGATAATCTTTCCCTGTTTAATCTGGTAGCAGGTGAGCTGAAAACTCATTTGCAAGACTTTTTTTCCTAGAGGAAAAGGTATTTCCCAGTGCCAAGTGGTGTTTCTGTTAGTAGTTCTGTCATTGCTCAAAGTAGGTCTGATGTTTTGTCCCAGAATATTGACTTTGAGTAAAGATAATCCTTTTGACACAAGAGTGTAAGTTAATTTGTGTTTGTAACCAGACAAGACTTTGTGCTTTCCCCAGTATGGGAATTTTGGCATGGCTAGAAATGACATTCTACTTCACGATCTCATGATCTCACACCCAATGTTATCTGTGAAACAAATTTGTGAAAATTGCTTTATGGTTTAAGCTTTCAGGCTGACAGAAGTCAATGCATGTTTTAAGCTTTATTTGAGGAGCTGTCATTATCAATAATATGTTTCTTTGATTGATATTATATGGCAAGTTTTATTTATAATAGAAACATAAGAAAACCCTCGTACAAAATGAATCCTGTTTTGCTGACCCTGTCTTTAAGTCAGGAGGTAAACCTAGTAGTTAAAAACTGCATGATATATGTGTCTGTAATGCATATTTGATGTTTGTATGCTTGGGCTTGCTTGGTTTTTTTTTGTTGTTTTTTCTTTAAATCAGTGCTATTTTCTTGTGATTATGATGTAGCCCTCTCAGCTATCTCATCACTGTGTTACACATCACACTCTCCTAAGTCCCACTGTCATGCATGTACAGGTGTTCAAGGGTTTACCACAGTCAGAACAGTTACGTTTTGGGGGAGTATTGCTTTTCCCCTCCTTTCACGTGTTTCTTTGTCTTCTTTGGTTTTTCCTCATTGTTGTAATTCTGGAAGATATGGCACTTCTCTGTTGCTACTGTTCTCAGTGCATTGGTGTTAAAATGAAATGTGTTCAGATGAGAAAGCTGCAGTTGTTCAGCCTGGAGAAGAGAAGGCTCCAAGAAGACTTTATTGCGGCCTTTTGGTACTTAAAGGGGGCTTATAAGAAAGATGGAGAGGGGCTTTTTACAAGAGCCTATCGCGATGAGACGAGGTAATGATTTTGAACTAAAAGAGAGGAGATTTAGACTGGGTATAAGGAAGAATTTTTTTACAAAAAGGGTGATGAAACTCTGGAACAGGTTGCCCAGAGACATGGTAGATGCCCCATCCTTGGAAACATGCAAGGTCAGGCTGTATGGGGCTCTGAGCAACCTGATCTAGTTGAAGATGTCCCTGCTCACTGCAGAAGGGTTGGATTAGACAACCTTTAAAGGTCCCTTCCAACCCAAACTAGTTTGTGATTTTTTGATGACTCTTCTGAAAAATCAGAACACACAGCCCAGTTGAGCAGCATGCAGACAGGAACAAAAGCATGGGAAAGTTCCTTTCCAGAAGGTCTTATAAAAATAACTGTTGGGTGCTTATCAGTATGTGAACTGTATATAAAAAACTAGATGCACACTGGATAAATGCAGCCTCCCAAAATAACCAGAATGAAACATGCAGTCTAACATCTGTCCCTACAGATGAGTGGCATGGGAAGGATGAAAGTCAGATAATACTAGCTTTTTTCTGGAAAACATTTTCAGCTTTAGTGAGATGACAGCTGGACTGTTGGCTGCAAGCATTGCTGCAGCTGTGGGTGGTGGTCTGTGCAAGCTCAGCTGTTCTTCTGAAAGCAGGTAACTTTGCTATAGAAAAAGCCTTAATCTAGGAATTAAATGGGATAGTAAGCTTAAGAAAAGTAGGCTTTTTGCCAGCCTTGCCTGCTGTCTAGGTGTTTAAGTACTTTGTAATCAACAAGTAGGGCTTGTTGGTAAGCATGGAGTAAGGAGTGTAGGGTTTAGATTGGATACAAGGATGAAGTTCTTTACCGTAAGGGTGGTGAGGCACTGGAATGGGTTGCTGCTCCATCCGTGGCAGTGTTCAAGGCCATGTTGGACAGAGCCTTGGGTGATATGGTTTAATGTGAGGTGTCCTTGCCCATGTCCCATGACAGGGGGGTTGCAGCTAGATGATCTTAAGGTCCTTTCCAACCCTAACTATTCTATGATTCTATGATTAGTGTTGCCGTCAGATCTGTTCCAGTGGATAACTGGGAAATCATCACTGAGGAGCAGAACTGGTATGTAATTCATTGCCCAATGCACTGTTTATGTCCCAGCCTGGCTTCCAAATGATTTGAAAGAAGAGCTTTCTGAGGAGTGACCTTAATATGGAAATCATGGAAGTGTGGGCACATGTGGTAAGACCATCATCCTGAAAAGATTGGCGCTTCATTGAGAAGTCACAGATGACTTTTTGGCTGCTTCTGAATGAAGAGCCAGTTGTAACTTTATGTGAACTCTACCTTGTCAATTGCCCTTGCTTGCAAGCTGATGCATATGATAAAATTGAAGCCAAGTGTAAGTGATCCTTCAATACCAGTTTAATTTTAACTTAGAATTGCATTTAATTAATGAAGAGACTAACATTTGCAACATCTGGATTCACTGAAGTAGACAGAGTCTCCATTTTTTTTCCTCATACTAGTAACACCAGAGCCCCAAATACCAGTCCCTGCTCATGCTGTGGATAAAGCCCTCTGAATTTTATGCAATTATGACAGTGCAAACGTGTGGTTTTGAAAATTACCATTTATAGCTAAATCGAAGTGCTCTAAGTGGGTCGTTTCTGCAAGCTTTTGTCTGCTTAATGATTGATCTTGGACTAGAAATACTTACAGGTGGCATTCCCAAAGTTGTGCTTGCAGAGGGCTATTTAAGAGATAGGCTAAAAGCCAGAGATATCCTAATACCCTGCTCCCTGACCAGTTTGATAACACTGTATCTAAATAGCAATTTAAAGAGTATTTAAATAGCTTCACTTTTTATTGTGTTCCAGGCATAACTCCTCCAGCAAACCCAGAAGGAGCTGTGGTTGTCACTTGCAATAGCAAAAGGACAGGGGTCTGGAAATGGATCTGTAGACATTCAGGGCTCTGCTTGGCTGAAGTCCCTGTGTGCTTCCTGAGCTCAGGTGCAGTCACTCACAGGGCCTGGTGCTAGGCAGCAGCAGTGAGCAGGTTTTCTCAAAGATGGTCAGTGTGAAAACTTCTCTGGGATCTAGGTGCTGGCAACTGTGTGTCAGCTTTGCCTTATGCAAACTTAACTGTGCAGAAGTATTTAATAACTAGGAGGAAACTTCTTACTGGTTTGCTTCCTCCTGTACTTTCTTGGCATAATTTAATCTCAGAATATTATTGGTCACGTGCAGTGTCAGAATCGTGTCAGTGCGAAGTCAGGGAGGGAGATGTGTTAACATAGTATTTGCAGAGAGGTGGTTGTTTGCATTCTGTCTTCGACAGTGTTGCAGATGATGTAAAATGTGTGCCAGGATTTGATATATGTGTATGCCTAGTCAGCTTATGTTTGCCAAAGTCAGCATCTTCGCTTAACATGACACTCAGGTACACTATCAGCTTTTGTATTGTCACATTTGAGACCCTGCTAAGCATCTGTATCAACCAAATGGTACAATGGATAGTTTGTCAGCTGCAACAAAGAACCTGTGAGGATTTTAAAGGATAGATCTCTATTTGTTTTTCTAATACCGTGAGATTCAAACCATAACTGTGTTGAGAAAGAGTTTCATAGTTTGTTAACTAGTTTGTTCCCACAAATATTTTTTTTTGCCATTTTGGAAGGCTGTCTCCAGTGTAGCTGCTGAATATGTTTTGGCAGTGGTACTTTTTTCATTTGTCCTGAAGCTGCTGTTGGTATTGGTGCATGCTTGTTCTATGTTATCTCTGCAGGTACAATTGTGAAAGAATAAGGCATTCATTTTTGCTTTGACAGTTATTTGTATTAACAACATTATCTAAAATCTGTTCTCTCCTCTCCCTTCCCTTCTCCTTCGCTCCTCTCCTCTTCATTTTCTAAAGACTTTCCCTAATGAAAAACATAATCCCCTCAATTTTCTCGAAACTGTTGCCTTCAGGTCTCTTAAAAAATGCTGATCAAGGCCAATGGCTAATATTTCTGAACCTGAAAACTATACTGTAGGCATATTCTATGTTTAGCTTTATTGATAAATCAGTGTGTAAGCATCTCACTAAATAGAAAATGTAGCTTGTAACGCCATTAGTCCAATGCTACTGCACTCAATTAAACATTTTAATTTAAGCACATGAATGGGATTTGAACATATAAATTGCTAATGCAGCTACTTTTCCTGGTGATAATTCTGTGCACTGAGAAATCAACATAGTCCTTTAAAAGGTGTTTTGCACTCTTGATTCCACTTTTCCTTTTGTTGTTTCTTTTTTTTTTTTTCCTTCAGAGAGTAGTTTCTTCTGTTTCAGCCCTCTGCTTATAATGGTAATTCATCAAAAGGTATTAAGAAATTGGCGCTCATTTGGGTTTCACATTAAAAAAACAAAGGACTTGTGGCGGGTATATGTTTGAGAACTAAATATTCGAAGTGAACTTTAAGTTTTTCATTGAGGTATGTTCACAAGAAAGTTTTACGCATCTGGACTTCCCTGTATGTATTTTCCCATGCTTAAATTTTGTCTACACAGAAAATTGTCAATACTTACCCAAGATTTGCTGACCTATAGTAGCTCAGTGTAAGCTGTTTCATAGGTTACATGGATGATGGATCTTCAGAGTCACTACATGAGATTTATGGAGAAAGACAAGCCAACTGTGTTAGCATGTGAGCAAAAATAAATTGAGAACAGACATTTTCAGGTATTTATTACTAGCATACCAGATGCAGTAATTGTTAATGTTTATAACTGTTTTGCTTTCCTATACTTAAAAAAATACCAGCACAATTCAAACACATCTTTAAAAGTAGAACTTTTGGAAGTAGAACTGCATGGCTCAGAAAAATAGGAATTTTCTTACCAGACTCACTGATGTCAGCATTTGCCACTGTGCTCTCTATATAGCTGGTGTGTTTACTCTTTAGTATGTTCTTGAGGCTTTTTTTGGTGGTTGTTTTGGGGTTTTTCCCACTTTGATTTCCAGTTGACTTTTTGTAATATGACCATTTGCTTCACTGCAGCAAACTTTTGACCATTCCTTTTCATAGTGTCACAAGAAAGGAGGTGAGTGGTCATGCTAATTGAAATGTCTTTCATGTGGCAACTGAACCACTTGGAGATGTCACGTCTGGGTCCCTCCTCTTCCAATTGTTTGTCCATTGTCTGTCTGTAGTTGTAAGGCCCTAAAGGCATATTCCTCTCTGTGCCTCTGTGCAGTGGGCAGTACTGTGGACCCTGATCTTAACTGGGACTGTTAAATACCATTTGAAATAAATAAAAATAAGTTTATACTGATAAATGTCTGTTTATTTTGTCCTGCAATAGCAAAATTATTTGATAATATTTCGTCTCTTAAATGGCAGTTGAAAAGTAACTAGGAGTTAATACAGAATCAGAACCACATTATGCATGGCAGTTGTAGTGCCCCATGATGATGTGTGCAGCACTGGCGAATAGCTTTGAAGAAGAAATGATGTTGGAGCTTTCTTCAACATCAGAAAGAGATCTGGTTTTGCTAATTTATTTCTCAAAATTGGCTGAAACCCAGTTTCCTATCAATCTCTTTAAGGAAAGTGTATTCATTTTGTTTACAGTATGTCCCTTGCCTTGGTTCTTTACATTTAAACTTTTTAAGCTTGCTTTTGTTTCTATGTTGCAGTGCAGTCTTCGGTGGGATGGCGGCCCCAGCTGTACGTTGCCACTGAACTATCAGTTTGGTTTTGATGTTGATATATTGGAATGCAGTATGATATTTGAGTACCAGTATTATGCTCCAGTGAATATGATGAAATCGTAAATGACATACTTCATATCTCATGGAAATTTACATCCTTTCCCACCCTTAATATAAGTAATGTGCATCATAAAGATCATTTTTCTATCAATCATAATAAATTCTTGATGCTGTGCCTTTTTCATATAGTTGTATTTACAAATTCATCCTTCATTGCTCTGGGAAGGCTCAGTGGGCACATCCTATGGTAAGGAAGCAAAAGACTAGAATATCAATTTTCTTAACAAGTATAGCAATATGTTCCCCAGATTTCTCAGCTTCACAGGACCACTTGAATGTTATTGCTGTAGCACTATGAGAAACATACCTTTTCTTGTGACTGCACAGGAAGACTATGAGAAAAAACTAACAATTGAAAAGGATGTTCAGAAAAGTTAAAGTTATTTTACTCAGGACATCTTGTTTATTAATATTTTTAAATACCTCATCATATTCAGTAATGCTGGATAATTATTGAATTAATTTGGAATTGTGGTGCTATTTATAGTCTGTAAAATGAGATTGTAGGTATAACATAGTTGGATAGTTTCGAAATCATCAAACTTGCCTTTTTTGGTTTTTTTATTTGACGTGTCTAATAATGTTCATAACTGTTCCTTGGACTTGACTTAGTGAAAAAATTTTTTCCATGTACAAAACAAAAAAATGCTTTGTAGGCATGTGGTCATAGAGGAATATTATTATTGTCATTTGTGGAAATTCTAGGAATTCAATGTAAGACTTTATAATTCTAGAGTTGTATATAATGTATATAGGTGAGCTTACCATCTGGAATAGTTTTTGTTAAGGCCATAGAGGTCATTTCATCAGAAAACTTATCATAAAATCACAGAATGAGAGAATAGTTAGGGTTGGAAAGGACCTTAAGTTCATCTAGTTCCAACCCCCCTGCCATGGGCAGGGACACCTCCCGCTAAACCATGTCACCCAAGGCTTTGACCAACCTGGCCTCGAACACTGCCAGGGATGGAGCATTCACAACTTCCTTGGGCAGCCCATTCCAGTACGTCACCACCCTTACAGTAAAGAACTTCTTCCTCATATCCAATCTAAATTTTCCCTGTTTAAGTTTGAACCTGTTACCCCTTGTCCTATCACTATAGTCGCTAATAAATAGTCCATCCCCAGCTTCCCTATAGGCCCCCTTCAGATACTGGAAGGCTGTTATGAGGTCTCCACGCAGCCTTCTCTTATCCAGGCTGAGCAGCCCCAACTTTCTCAGCCTGTCTTCATATGGGAAGTGCTCCAGTCCCTTGATCATCCTTGTGGCCCTCCTCTGGACTTGTTCCAACAGTTCCATGTCCTTTTTATGTTGAGGACACCAGAAC
>WYDI02021649.1:0-18423 GCA_009867235.2 Psittacus erithacus | reverse complement strand
GACAGGTTGTGGGGGGAAAACAAGCAGGCTACATGCTTTGTCTAATTTACGACTAAGCTTAAACCACAACACTAACTCTGTTTTGTTTGTTTGAGCTTTTGATTTTCTAAATGAAGAACAGACCAGAAAAAGATTTCTCTTACTGCAGAAAAGGGAATGGAAGCAGAAGAGAGGGGCTGGAAAACTCTGGGAAGAACCTATGTAAGATCTGATTTGTTGCTTATATTATTGCAAGGAAGCAGTAGATGCTGCTGGGAGCCGCCCCTCCCCTTTTTAATCCCCTTTAGCAGCAGGTGTTTTCTCATATCTCAAAGGCAGTAGCAGACTTTACTTTCTAGGGATTTACCACAAGCAATGCAGGCAACAGCCAATTTTGCTTATGCCTTTAAGCTAGAGCTGAATCTCTGGGAATAAATGCACATAAGAATGGCTTCCATAGTGGTGTCACATGTTTAAAGTGCAGTCCATACTATACCATTTTAATAAATATATTTCTTCTTGTTGACAAGTTAAATGAGTGATATATGCATGGACCAGGAGAAGAATAAGTGTTTACTGAGGCTTTCTTTGGTAACTTCTGGCTTTATAGCTACTGCATGGTTTCAAAGAAAAATATGTATAAATACATATGAAAACACATATATATATGCATATATATGCATATATGTATGTGTGTATGCATTTTCGTTTCTATCATGATAATCGGTAATACCGTCTTTTGATATATGGTCAAAAAGGGTGTGTGCGGATCTGCTTTCACAGTAAGAACCTATTATTTAGTGATTTTGTAATTGTATAGTGAGATCCTGTGGTTCTTTGGACAGTATTTATTAGGCTCATACAGAGCAAAGAGCTGATTCTTGCTAGTACCCTGGAGGCTGAAGATACAACTTCAGGATTTCCTGCAGCATCGGTTAGTGCAGTGACTGAGAAATGAGATTTTGACTTCAGGAGGTCTGACTCAGGTCTGCAGTAAAATGTGGCATAACACTTGGTAATATCTACTCACTGTGCCCTTGGAAGATTAACCTTCATTTCTAGCTTCTAAAATTCCAAGGATTTGTATTATTTATAATTGCCAGTGATCATAAGACTTAGTTAAATTTTAAACTTAACTAAAAATGTTAACTTGCAAGTAATTTAACTCACAGTAAACCCATCTTTCACACTTTAATTTCTACACTGATAAGAAATGTATTGCCTGGCTTTTCTGCAGTTGCACGTGAATGTAGGTAAATGGTAGTCCTTCATCTGTGATGTTGAAATGCTACTTTGTTTACAGCCAGTGAATGAGCAAACATGTTCATGCTTGTATGTTTCTTTGTGAGTATAAATATTGTTATATAAAGTAATATATCTCAAACTGTTGTCGTCAGGCTGTATTTTCTCACTTTCTCATCATCCACAAAGTCATAATGTAGTAGGTTTGCATTTAGTTCTCAAATGTCTTGAAACATTAAACTATAAGATGGCTTCTATATGAAGTTATTATTTAAGTAGTTCTTCCCATAATGTGCTCTTTTACACCCCCACTATTTCTTATTTCTAACCTGTTCCCTTCTAAGATGAAGGTATTTTAAGCTACTGCTTTAAAAAAAATATCTTGGGTACTCAGTAACCTGACTGTCAGTGAAGCTGCAAAAGATTCATGGTCTCTTTTGAATTCAAGTCCTGTACCATGTGGTTCCTTTTAAGAATTTTTTGTTGCTGTATGCTGCTATAGAGGTCAGTATCAAAACCACATTAGTTTCATGCGTCTTTATTTGTAATATTAAAAAAACCATTGATAACAGACCCTTTTTTCCCCCATTAGATAAGAATATTTTTGCATAAAATACTATAGCGAATATAGATAGCGTAGATAGCCTCTACTGTCTAGCTTGACTAGACAGAAGATTTGGCCTCCCTTTCCCCCTTTTAACACATTGAAATGTAAGATGTTAGTCTTATCAACCATTCAGTGTAAAGCTTATAATCATCATGATGAGGTGACACCCTCCTGGTTATATGAGGAATTAACAGAAAGTTTATTCCCTGCTTTCACCAGCTGCTCATACCACCCAATCCTCAGAGGACAGAAGTAATAGAAATGCAAAACTTTTATTCACATCTGTTCTGCTGAAAGGCAGGATACTCAAGAAACCGACCACACACTAGCTGTGTAATATACACAGTTTATTAAACAATCACACTAAAGCAAATAAGCACACTAAGCAAACAAGCACACTAATGCGAATCAGATATATATGTGTATATATAGAGTAAATAAGCACAATAAAGCAAATCAGAGGTACATATATGTATAGTGCAGAGGAAAATTAGCGATGCATCAAATCTTTACTGCATAGAGAGAATAGTGATTAAGAAGAAATACATCACCAGTTACTTCCAAATCATCATCTGGTCCCACACTTCAAGCTGTAAAGCCCTGTTGCAGCTGATGCTAGGAGTATCAGGTGACTGGGAAAATTCCTGCTTGGTGCATTCTCCCACAGGTGAGGCTTTGTATTTGGCTGCAAGAGGATCCTGCTTTTATACCCTTATTAATGCAACCGGCTTTATGCCAGATCTGTAATTGTTTACTTGGGGGGCCATGCAGTTTCTCATGATCTCAGTGTTGTTCACACCGAGAGCATTGGCCAAGCGCCATGGTGCTGCCAAGTGAGAAGGTCATAGAACAGTTGTACACCTGTGTTTTCGTGCCTCTTTCTGACAGTTACGGGGAATATAAACATATATACTCTGCCAAATACACTGTGACAAAAACCTTACTTTGTTATGTCTCCCCGTCATGAGTGGGAATGAAATCTCAGCTAGGTTCCCATCCATTTTAACATCTTAGAGGTGAAGGATGAGCCACATCCTGTGATTCTTCTCTCTCCCATCCTTATATCATTCTCTTCTAATTTAGTGTTAGTTTGAACTTGCTAATGGGATTTCAGCTCATCTAAAAGGAAGTCTCTGCTACATCTGTGGGAGTGTCTTTTGCTTCCTCTGGTGCACTCTTATGTTTCCCATTTTGCTGTTCCTAAGAAGATGACCAAATTTGCTTTTAATTAATTTTTCATTTCATTGTGATTCTTGTGCTCAATCTGTGGAATTAACAAATGGAAGCAAAACTGATGAATAAGGGCATTATTTTCTCTTTCCTGTTGGGGTGGGTGAATAGATTATATGATAAAAAAAAAAAAGAGCTAGATGTTATTTTGTAGGCTTAGTGGAAAGATCACACTTTTTGCATAGAATAATTTGATCAAAACTGTTTCATTCTGGAGATCTGTTAGAAAGTTTTAACAGGACCCAATGAATTTTTGATGAGTAGATAAAACTGTAACTTAAGCGCCAGCGTTAAATGTAGTATGAGCATGTGTTTGTTTTATGGTGATTTCAGTTTACATATTTTTTGTCAGGAACAGCAGTTAATTTTTTGTGCATTAAATTGTTCACAAACACTGTATTCAACATTTTCACAATGTCAGTATTATTAGTTACTTCAAGGTTGTTTCAACGCCAGTATAAAATCAGTGTTTCTTCTTTTTGGCATTCTAGGAAGCAGTCACGGAAAGACAGAAGATGAAAGCTCCTATTCCCAACTTGATTCTCTTGTATGCTACTGTAACTCAGAGCTTGAAGGTTGTGACCAAAAGGGGATCAGGTAAGTAAATCTCTATCTCTGTGGTTACTATGTGGTTTTGAACAAAATGCTTAATACATGTGAAGCAATACAAATATGTACTGAGATGTTACAGTGATTTGAAGCAAAATTAAGAGGATTTCAAACGCTGCAGCAAAAAAAATTAGTAGCTTCTATATCTTTTCAGACTGTATTATGTTGTGTGAACTTGATGCAAAAAAACCCAAATACGTTAAAATCAGATACTTAATGTGAAATCAATGTTATCATTAATCTACTGAAGGAAAGTTATTTCCAGAACTATTTAACTTACTTAAAAGACTTTGTTGCAGTCAGTATTGTTAGTGTGAGCTACTAGATTTAGCTGTTTGACTATATACTTTATTGTGAAGAATCTTTTGGAAATTCAGATAGTACAGTTTTGGTTTAGGCTACTGATTTTTGTAATACAACAAATAGATCGAGCACATTAAATTTAATAACAATGAAAAGTGAGCAACAAAATGTGTTTTTGAAAGGACTACTTGATACATGGTTGAAGAGCTTAATTCAACAAAGAAGACAGGCAGTTTTTCAGAAACCAAGCAGAGAGTGACATGTTTACCAAATATCTTTCATACTGTTACTATAGATTAATAATCTTCATATGTAAATAAAGGAAACAGCAATATTGATTCAGTTGAGTAGTTTTGAATTAATTTTTTGTCTGTGACCCTGAAATTCTGATTTTTCATTCCTTCACTTTGCACTGGATTATGAAAAAAAAAAAAAGCAGGATATTGTGCTCTAAACTGGCACTACAGGACACTAAATCCTTAATGGGTGTCTTGATCCCATGTTGTTGTAATTAGTTAATTAGGTTTGTTGCTATTAGTAGTTTTCCTTTTGGCATTGGAATGGTTTAGGTAGCTTTTGTTGTACTGTTCCGGAAGTCTGGCTCTGATTTCTTTATGTATTTTTTTAAATTTGTTTCCAGATAGTGTTGGTTGTTGTAAACTGGTGCTTAGAGAGCACATAGGTCTTCATACATTCTGGGCAACAGCTTAAATCATATCTTGTATTTTCAATGGATTATATTTATAATAATACTATAAAACTGATTATATGTTCAATATTGTAGTGACTGGAAATGTAGATGGAGGGAAGGCAAATAAGTACCACTATAAAGTAAGGTATTCCTCAACTAATACTTGAGATTAGAATATATTTAAATTCAAGAAAACTGGAATTTATGGAGTGTGTGCAAGCGAAGGAGTTGGTAATCTCTATATCGTGATATCATCGAAAGGTGTTTGTAATATGATGTTGAAGCCTAGATAGACATCACAGATATCCTTTGAATGTGTCTGGGTGAGGTGGTTCTGTTTGATTAATATTTAATACTTGTAAATTTAAGTTAAGGCCTCTTAATCCAAATTTAGTATAAGCATTATTGATTATCTTAAAGTAAATTTTACAATGACATCCATTTTTAAGGAACTAAAAAGATAGCCAGTCATCAGATGCCTTTACTTGAATGTGACAATAAGAAGAACTTGGGTTGGTTTTTTGCATTTTATTTCATCATTTCTGTCTGTATTGTCTTCCTCTGATTAACCAATGCAAGGAATAGCAGTAAATATACATTTTAATTTTTGTTTGGTAATGTAGTTGCTATAATAACAGCAAAAGAAAGAGCAAACAATACTTTTTAAGATGTACAGAATATATTCTCATCCTGATGCTGTCATAAAAAGGAAAAACTGTAATGGAAATCTTTGGATCATGCCTTACTACAGTAAAATGTAACAAGGGGTTTTTGATGTTACCACGTGAGATCTGCTTATCCTGTATATAGTTTCAATTAGCGGTATCACCAAGAGGGCTGATTATCATAATGTAAGTGCAAGGGAAAAATCTGATTTACTGAAATCTCAGATCCTACTGCCTTTGGTCATGTCATTTAGTGACTTGAGAATGGGAGAACTTGAACAGAAGTAGGTGGAATATAATAACGTGTGCTTCTGCTTGGTTTGAGTTTCTTTGTTGTTTTTGTTGTCCTTTGGTTTGGTTTGGTTTGGGTTTTTTTCCTTCCTTTAGGTGCTCATGAGGCCTATTCTGCAATCCTGAAGTGTTTTTACAAAAAAAACTTTATTTACTTTAACAGAAGTTTTAGCAAAATAAGATGCACTTATATGTACTCTGAAAATAGAAATGGTTTCCTACACCTGATACAGCATGTAATTGGAAGCAGGAAAGAAAAATCAACTTGGAAAACAAAGCTCTAGTTTTGTATTGACATGTTAACCAGAAGCAGAGGATGGTGACAACATAGTTAAGTCTCTTTAGTCAGTTCCACTTGTGAGTTCACTTTGGCCTTGAAATGTCAGCATTAAAGTACAATTAATAGCAAAATAAAGATGTTGGCATGTTTTTATACTTACGAGATGATTTAATTATAAATAGGAAGTAGTGGTGTCAGCCTTTTAGAGATGTGTTGCTTTTGTGTACTTCCTTCTCTGTTAAAAGGAATGTATTAAAAGAAGTTGTAGCATGAATATGCTAAACAGCTATCCTAATTGTGACGTTCCTTCTAATCACTTTTGTTGTATTTATTTCTAAGCACCAGACCTGAAAACACTGATCTTGTGTTCTTTATGTATTTAACTTCAGTATTTTATGTTAAAAAGAGTTCTATTCTTGGAAATATATATTTTGTATACTGTCATTTAGATTTTTCCTAGTAGAGTACTTCAGCTCTCTTATAAGTTTATTATCAGCTGTTCTAAATTAATAGTGATTTATAAAAGTAAGAGTTTCTCCATCTGTTAGAAATACACTTCCAGCCACTTCTCTGATCTGTCAAGAACATGAGAACCTACCTTCATAAAGTCATGTGAAATACTTCATAGGCTCAGTTCCTGGTTTTATGTCTAAAAATGGATAACAACTCTGACAGTCTGTTGGCTTTCAGGACTGACATTCTATCAAAGAATTAGCTGTATGTGTAAACAGTATCAATCTAGTATTCTTGCCTTTTTTTTTTTTTTTTTTTTTGTTGACTGAAGAGCAGGTTAGGTTGTGCTGCATTGGATTAAATCTCTGATCATGAGAGCTGTCATCATGCAAGGCACTTAAATAACATTACATAAAGGCAGGTCTTGAATCTTTCTACCACTTTCTGCTATTTATCAGTTAAATATAACAATACAGGGCATAAAGTGAAGAGTATTAATCATATATTTATTACATTAGCAGGAAAACATGCTTTAAATTGGCTTGCTTATAACTGCGTGATGTACCGGTTTAGCACTTTTTCTTGTATGCATGATTCTGCTTCTATCTGACAGAAGATACATCTTTTTTTAAAATTTTTTAAAATAATTTCTGTAATGTAATGAGCAATTTCAAATTACTTGTTAACATACAGTGGATTTATTTTACATTAAGAGCGTAATTGTTTGTTACATAAGAATGGTTGGGTAAGCAGTTCCAGTAGCAATTCATTGATAAATACAAATGATTTAAGAAATTTCTTCTAATATCCGCATATGAAAAACTAAATTGGACTTATTCACACCTAAATTTTTCCTGTCAATTGTGGTTGAAGATACAGGTTTTTTTCTTCTCAAAAAAGAAAGAAAAGATCCTTTGCCTTAAGCTTTGCTGTTCCAGCCACTGACTTCAGAGTAGATGTAATGATTGCTAATTGGACATTTTAGCTGTTCAGTGAAGTCCCCATGAACTTCTGCAGAGGTTTCAGAGCCTGCAACAGTAACCACAAAGATGAACTTTAGTTTGGCACACAGTGGATATCAGATGTAATCTACTGAATGGGAAGCTGATTCTAGCATTACTTGTCTTCTTGAGATATCTGAAAGCATCTTGATTCAATGAAACAATTCCTCTCTTTGATCACTATGTCTTGCTTGATGCAAAGGAAGAATAAATACTTAAAGCATTCATACTTTGATTCATTCAGCACATGGTTTTACTGCAATTGGTTTAAACCTCAAAAGTGTGGGAAATAATACCTGGTTCTTAGCATGATGCCAAACTTCATATAAATTTACAAAATGTGTAAAAATGTGTAGATATATTGTTTGTGCAGTCTGCCGAAAACCTAGAAACTAATTGTTGCTTAATTCAGTCTTTGATAGTGTTTTGATAACTTTATAATAATGCATTTGTAAATGTTTTCCTTTCAGTGATTTTTCCTGAAATTTTCCTGTTTCATAGTTCTAAATAAAGTATATTTATTTATTTTTTAGCTATATGGTTTTACATCCTTAGAAACTCACGTTTCTTAAAGTCTGTTCTTTTCAGGTTGAGTGGTATTTGATCACTTGTGGTGAATAGAGTTTTTGCTTGTGAATTACTTAATATTCACCAAAGAAGAAGAAGGTTATGAAAGAGAGCCTCATGCTGATCGGTACAGATTTTTTTCCCTGTAACATGTATGTAGAATAAAATACTTGAACACTGCATTGCCACCTGGTGGTTTTTTCCAAGCATGCTCAATAGACAAAGGAAAGAAAGTTTTTTTGGTTTTTGTGGGGGTTTTTGTATTTAAACAAATCTGATAAAAAGGAGAATGGGGTGAAAGGTATGTAAAAAAAAATATTACATAAAGAATGATATCATATCAGTATAATTAGATAATAGTAGTTTAGTGGCATTTTATACACTCACATTGCCTAATAGCAATCTGGCGTTGCCTTGTATCAAAAAAAATGAGAGTTGTTATTACTGTTTGTAGTTCTCTGTTTTTTCTACACATTATTATGCATTACAAGTTAGTTGGTATTCTGTGTTCAGTTCTGCTACTGTGAATGGAAATTTTCTTTTCTAGGTCAAATTTATTCTATAATTGAATAATTTAACTGGAAAAACAATCTTTCCAGTGATGGTTTATTAGGATATGTATGAGATCTGTCACATCATTATGATGAGATTAAAGTCTATAGACGTATTTTGTTATGTAGCAGATTACTTCTCTTTTTAAGTAGTAATTCTGCCTTAGCTGAATGAATATGGGTGGTTCTAGTTGTTGCACTTGTATGGAAGATCCACACTGAGAAAAAAAGAAAGACCTTTGACATCGTGACATTGGTATTTCTGAGTTTTAGTTTGTTTTGTAAGAGCAAAATATGAATTTTAACTAGGTAAAGGTAATCCAAGACTTTTGTTTTGTTCCTAAAACTAGTAGAATTCTGAGGAACAGACTAGAAATATATATACTAAAATTCTCATGCAGTTATTTTATTTGACAAATTCCATACTTGTTGAGAACTATGAGCAGGCATTTTTCTAAATTATGGTCCTCTATTAATTTTTTTATAAATTGTTTGTCATGTAAGGATAAGTGTATTTTAGAAAATAATATCAGATGTATAAAGGATATCTCTGCACAAGTTAGACAGTTTTTGAAAACCATTTCTTTTAATTGCAAAAGAAACACATGATAGGCGCAATGTAGGCATTAGCGTTAACAAAGCCGAGATTTTACATCTCATGACAAACATCGTAGTGAGAACTCATTAATGTATCAATAAATAAAACAGAAAAAAAAATACCCATGGAATAGAAATTACTCACCTGAGCCATATGTAAGGAATATATCTACAAAAGTCAAGACAGTTTGAGAACTCTTTTCAGGTAGGAAGAATTTTTGAGTTTAGTTTTATCTTTTGTACCTTATAAGTGAATTGTCACTATTTTGCAGAAAATAATTTAGTATATATATCTAGAATCCAGCATACATGACAAAAACACCTTGAGAAATTGCACACAATTAATTAAGCACTGAGGCTTAGCAGAGGTCTGATACCCGGTATTTGAGATTTTGTAGGGGTTTTATTTATTTCTTCTTTTACAACCCTTCTGGGTGAGACTTGGTGTCCTAAGCACATAGTGCTACATAAGTGATGCTATTCTTAGAGTCTTTCCTTCAGTGGAGCCGTTCTGCCATTCTCTTTCTCATTCTGCCTGTGTCTTGACTACCTAAGTATTTTCTTTTTGGGTTCTTGTCAAAAGGTAATTAGTTGATGAATGTCATATTGGATCTGATGTGTACTGAACAGTAATCATATGGGTCAAAAATAATTTATCTGTTGTTCTTCTTATACAGTCTATAGGCAGAATGCTCTCATATACAGTACTGCAGGTACGCTGGACTAGGAGCAAAGCATTTACAGCAATTAAAGGATATGCTTCTTACGAGCCATAGGAGTTTGTGTCAATTGATATTAATGGCCCCTAGCTATTGTTTTCACTCTGTTACAGAATGTTAGTTTTCCATTATTAATTGATGAGACTTGTGGCTTGTTGAGTGGTTACACAGAACCTGAAATAATATTTAGGGTCTATCTATGTCTATCTGATGTATAAGATTAACTTCTGTGAGCAAGGATTTTTTAAGTTGGAACAATTAGGATTACTGTTATTACTATGAAAAACTTTTTCTGTTTCTCTTTGGTGACAAGAAAAAAAAAGTGAAAGACAGTCCTCAGAAAAAAACATATATAACTTTATTATTGCGCTGGGTGGGGGTGGGAATATTTTTCATCATGACCTGATTAGGAAGTTTACCTTATTTCATCTGAGGATTGTTCAAAAAACCCCAGTCATTCTGAATTGACATATAAATGTGCAGCCTTGGTTGCGGTTGTAGCTGCGGGGCTGAACTGGGAAAACTCTGTGAAACATTTTTTGTTTTCAGGGAGAAGAGAGGGGAAGGTAAGGGGAAACCTTTACAGTTAAAACCACACTGGAGATAAACAGAAATCCCTGTGCTTCATTCTCAGGGAACTTTCTTATCTCCTGATCTAATAATTTGTTCCATAATGATTTTATTAGCACTAGTATTCTTCTGCTTTTTATCTGAAGAATAAAAGGTATTTTAATTTACTTTTTTGAATCTTTTTTGGTCTGATTTAAAGATGGTTGTTCCTCCTCATTTATTGTATAGTAGAAATCAGTAACTTTTATTTTTAATAAAAATACATGCTTCCCATATACAGTTGACATAAGCAAAATAGTTGAAGAATTGTTTATCTGTGTGTATCCACTTTCTTGGATTTTGCCTAATTACTTCAGAAGATATAAACCTTGTATAGTGTGTATCAGTGAGGGAAGGAGTTATTAGGTGCACATTTCTTTTAAAGATGATAGAAAATCTTCAACAATACCCTTGAATATATAGTAACAGGGTCAGCTGAGATGAATGAATGCTTACGTGTGTTGGGAGGGAGGTCTAGAGGATCTAGGGTTGTGAAGACCGTGTAAATGCTCTGCATCCTTCAGTGCTTTCACTGTCTGTCTTGAACTTTTGCTGTCTATCTGACACAATCATGAGGCCTCCTGGAATTAGATAAGGGCCACAGAAAAGTTTTACTGCTTTTGATTTCTACATGGATGTTAAAAGAGTAGTTAGTGTCCTTGAGCACCTTATTTAGACAGCAAAAGTATCCATATTCCCATTCTGCAGCCAGTTCTGGCCAGTTTTTCACCTTCTTTCTTGGTTTATGAAGGGAAAAACCTATCCGATTACTGTTAGGAGAAAAGGCATGATGTGCTTTTTGTTAATCAAGGGATATTGGAAGAAAATAGAAATTAAAAATTAACTTTTTTAGTAACATTTTGCATAATCAGAAAATTAGAGGGTTCCTTCAGCTTATTGTTTTGAACCTGTTTTGTTGTTGTTGTTGATGCCAGCTGTATATGGGAAGCATGTATTTTTCTTTAAAAGAATAAACTGTTACAATACTGCATGCTTCTTTAGCTACAGAATGTTCCATGTGTTGGATTGCTGTGGAATAATTTTCAATGTATACTTTCCATTTGAAAAAAACCTGAATAAAATCTTATTGGACAGAACACTAGTTTTGGTAGTGAGCTTAAAGAGATGCATGGCCATTGGGATGGTCCAGTTACAGTTGTCTCTATTTTTTTGCACTAAGGACACTGTTCAGTAAGTCATATAAGGACCAATGATGCAGATTGTATCTGTAGGAGTGGTGGGGGCTGTATTATAAAGAAAGAAACACAGTTGTGTGCTGCTAGAGGATTTGGGCAATAAGGAATGATTGCATCACAAGCATAAATCCTTTGTGACACATTACTTTTTGGAGGCACTATGAAAGCAGTAACTGTCACTTTTCCTATGAGCATTTATGAACAGGATGGCTGGCATTTTAAAAATAGTTATATGACTTTTTGTTGTTGCTAGGATCTGTACTGATACTTTTGAGTCCTGTGAGATGGTGAATAATACCACAGTATGTGAAAAGCCCGTGCATTAGCAAAGGGTCAATGCTTTGTAGTGTGTAATATATATTAAGACATGACTAATGATAGTAAAGGAGACAAAGCAAAATCTAAAGCCAAAAGGACAGTAATAGATATTCTTACATAGTTTGGTCATTGAGTTTTAGTGAAGATTCAGAATGACTCTGCTTCCACAGACCCTATTTTCCCTGGGGAATGGTTAGCAATTGTTTCACTGATTGGCATCTGTTGGCAAATGGCCTAGAAGATGTAAAAATCAAGTGACCTTTGATCAGAAATAGCTGTTGCAGAAGATTTATGTATTTGAATATTATGCTGTCAATTTTCTGTAGAATAAAGACTGTGGAGAATAAGGAGACTAAACAGCCTCAAGGGCAAGTAATGGCCAGCTGATGGATTTGTCTTTTTTATTTAAGTGTACTCAGTTGTTAAATATTATTAAAATACAGAAATAAGGGCTGTGATATGAAGTTTCGCTCATTAGAATATATTTTGTTGCTATGCCTAAAGCCAATAAAAATCTATACGATCTGTCCTAAATTAAAATGCTTACTGACTTGGTCTTTCTGAAAAAGGAAGGGAGAAAGTGCTTTCAGTATTGCATACACAGATACATGGGAAGCAACTTAGCATGCAATGAGAAGGTTGTCCTTTTAGATTGCAGTGCTGAAATTTTCAGCCATTCTTGCTCATATTTGGTTTTGCTGTTATGGTCTTTATTTCAAATGCAAAATGCACATTGCCTATCATTACTTTAAGATATATACTTTATCTGTTTTTCGAAAGCTTCTTGCAATTATAAGTAAAATTATCAGCCTGCTATAATGGTAAATTATGACACAGTTATGCTAGTTGAAAGATGAGTGCTCAGTAATTTTATTGTCTTGTTCTGAACGCTTAACTCATTTCAGGAAATAGTCAGGTGTGCAGTTGCAAAGCAGATAATTGTGTTCAAGCAATCTGCAAATGCATTTGGAGTAGCACAGTTCCAAAAATGCCTTTTTTGCATCCTTGGCCAGAAAGAAAAATTTTTATTCTAAGTCAGTTTCGATTCCAATTAAAATGGTTCCAGTTGATAATTCCAGTTTTAATTACAGAACCACTAAAGTTGGAAGGGACCTCTTAAGATGATATAGTATGACGTCCATGGTTGAAGCAATGTCAGCAGCTGCAGCAGGTTGCTCAGGACTGCAAGCAGTCAAATTAAGTGACTTCAGGACTGTTCTTTAAGGAATACTTTTAGGGTGCTTAGGAGACCTTTTAGAGGTTGTGTGTTCATGCTGTAGTCCCTGACCCTCAGTTTTTCCATGCTGCAACTTTCCTAAACATCTCTTTAATTGTGAGTTACCTCATTTCCCAGTGGAAATTGTGGCATGTTTAGGATAGTAGCTCCAAATTGCTCTAATGTGAAGTTGCAGTATACCAAGGAAACACCTGGAACTGCTGTCATGTCAGGTTCTAAAATGTGACCTAATTGCAAGCAGCATCAGTTAATTGTTTAATACCTGATCAGAATGTTCAGTTTCTTTCATGATAAGATTATTTATTTCCTGGAAATTACAAATGTTTTCAACCTCTATTGAAACATAAGTCAGTAAATGAAGCATGTGTTAAGCTATGTGGAATAATGAGTGTACAGAATCTGTGTTTTATCTTTCTCTTGCCATCTTACTTTTAACCATAGTTAATATCCTTGATATTTTCTTATGAGAAAAGTAATTGGGTAATACTAAGCATGTTGCCTTCAGCCATTTTTATATAATTCA
Organism: Psittacus erithacus; assembly: GCA_009867235.2. NCBI lineage: Eukaryota > Metazoa > Chordata > Aves > Psittaciformes > Psittacidae > Psittacus > Psittacus erithacus. Next base: position 4,755 of record WYDI02021649.1, on the reverse strand, counting down.
CTATGATCCTTTTTTTAATGAGGTTTGCCATAGTAGATGGAACAAAGACAGTGTCTTGGGACATAAAAATTTAAAGAGCAGGCCATAGAGTCAACAACTTCAAAGAAAATCAGCAACATGCATGGGATGTCCGCATAAGAAGAGCGCAGCTTGAAGCAAAGCTGTTCTTAATGCTATATTTATTTTTTTTTTAAAGTACAAGTTTGGCTTGTCTGAAACCCCTGAGTTTTCTGCCGAATGTCATTGGCTGTATAACCCAGAGTGAATCCTGAAGGTGAAAGTAGAGAGATGGACAAGGAACAATGAAAAAGTAACTGTGTCATGATGGAAGGCTTAATTTCTTCCCAAGGATCATGAAGCCTGTAGAGAAGCTGTTAAGCTGTTGATAAGTGATTGCCTGGGTGCAGCACAGCAAAGGAGGAGGGAAAAAATGGAGCAATATTGTCAAATTCTGAGCCCTTTCTAATCAAACAAGTTGAGCCAGGTATGACAAGGAGTCAAGCTACCTTTTCTAGGAGTGACCACTGCATACCTCATGATTTCATGAAGGGCCTCCTTAAGATGAGCAAATGCCCTGCTTTTATTCTTCTGACTATGCCAGGCCACTTTAAGCACCTTGCAACAAAATAACCTTTTCATATTGGAAGTTAATTTTTGCCCTAAGCAGTGTTTTAAATATAGTTTGTGTTTTTATAATTTGAGACAAAATCAAGTTTTAAGCTTTGTATTTTTCTAAGAAATTGAATAAGGGTCAATGACAGGACATTCCAGTTGGGTAATAAACATTATTTGAAATAATTATTCAGCAGAATTGCAAGTGAGTATAAATGTACAAATAGGTATGCTTTCATTTTATAGGATACTACTTGCTGTAAAGTTTTAGCAAAATGAGACTATTAAGGATGAAGTAGGAAGCTTAAAATAGGCAAAGTCTGGGAAGAAATCATAGCAAACCATGTTTCTCAGAAAATACATTTTTATTGCAAAAAGTAGTTGTCAAGGAGTGGAGGAACAAATTGGTTCTGACTATGAGGAATGATGAAATAGTGTGGCTTATATTTTTAAATTGTAATAATTTTTCTATATATATTTAAAATTTATTCCGTAAAACACTTGAAAATAATTCATATACAGATTTGAAATAAGGTAAACACCTATTAAGTTTTTTTCTCAAATTTAAAAAACACAAACAAACAAACAAAAAACCCATGATAAATGTAGTGTGGTCTATTAACAAATTTTATTGATTCCCTTGAAATAGCTGCCGACTGTTACTATTATTTGAGCTTTTTTTTCTGTTACAACTCTTAGTTAAATTATCAGAGGTCTGTGCAATGGCATAGAAATAATGAGATGATTTAATAAAAAATAGTTCAGACAGGATGTCATTTAGCAGCATAAAAATTTATCAGTGTAAGAGTTTACGACAAGAGTACATCAAAATGCAAGAGGTCATTGCCCTCGCCAAAAAAACCCATCAACTTACTCTGCTGTAAAAAGCAGAGGATAATTATTAGGAGGTAATGCACTGATTGAATTCCAGTGTGATTACACTTTTACAGTGCCTGTAGAAGCTGTTAGCTCTGCCTCACAATAAGGTTCACCTAAAAATCAACTGTCCTTGGTATCATCTGACTAGTATTATGCTATCTGTAATTTGGGGCAAATTTTAAAGAACTGAAATTCATATTTAACTAGGTGGATGGCTTCATTCATGATTTGATTTCGCTTTGTCACTGTTCAGTAGCGCACATGTAATAAACCTGCATTTCAAAGTAGGTCATGCTGTTCTCATGCATGTACCAAGCTGACATGTTTTAAGGCCCTTTCCAACGCTAACTATTCTATGATTCTATGATTCTGTGTTTTGTATGAGTTTGGTATTGAAGACAGCTATGTTAAGACGGTGCTGTTGATACCAAATTTAGAGTATGTGCTGCTCTTAGATTTTGCAATAATGCATACCTAGAAATACTATTGTTTCCAATGGGGAGACTCAAATGATTCATTTCAAACTGTGCTTGAACAAGAAGATGTGGAAGATGAGGCAGAAATGCACATTCCGTGCTACTAGACGACTCTTTCCCATTTGCTTCCTTCAGTTATAGATACACAATGTGAAAGATGTAACAAGGTGTGGTAGTTGCCCATGACTGAACAGCAAATTGTTAGATGTTCCTGGGCTGAGAAACTCAAGAAAAGGCTTTAAAAGCTGTTTTTCTGTGCCAAGATGTATTCGTCAACTTCAAGGTATTGACAGTTGTGATAAACGGAAAGAAAGCAGCCTCTATCTCCTGCAGATAATTTCCTACATAACTGCAGGCGGTGAAACCACCAACCTCAAACACATGGCTGTTGAGAATTTTATGACCAAGTTCTGAATTCTGTCAAGCAGAACATCAGTTTTATTTAAACTGAAAATCACAGGAATCTAGTTTTCTGATAGAGGCTGTTGCAATTGTTACTAATACATAGTAACTCCTGGAAGTGAATTACTGTGACACGCTGCTGTGTAATTTTAAAAGTATCCAACTCTGTAATAGTTTGTTTATATCAAAGCTGCTCTGCTACTCTCTGAAAGCTCCTGTGCTTCCTTATTCTGCGCAAAATTATTAAAAATAATTAAATTTCATTTATGTTTTAGGCTGATTTCATTAATATGTCATTAAAAATGGCTCTTTATTTTCTGTCCCATTTGATCTTAATTTCAAGGCTAAAATGTAGTATGAAGTCTTTCTCTTACAGGAAAGATCAGGCATCAAGTTCCATCACACTCCAGAGAGCAAAATAATGTTATGTATGCTTTGCTCACAGTCCTCCTCTGCTGTGATGAATTCTCAATGCAAAGCCACATGTGAAAGTAATTTCTTTACTTTCTTTACTTCAGTCAAAGAAAAAGGTGAACTTTTTGCACTTCCTCTCCCCTTTCCCCTTCATGAAGACCTCTTTCTTTCTTTATTGTGTATTTGTGGATTATTTTTTTATTTGGATTTATTTTTTATTATAGTTAGTTTTGGTATAAATAGTACAGTGCTGTCTATTTTGCTCATTTTGGGATGAAATGTAACATCTGCTGAATGAGTCTCTGTTTGACTTACAGGAGGATAATAACTTAATCTAAACATGAGTGATTAAAATTGCCCGTGTATGTGTACAACTACAATATATGTATTACATATGTGCACATATGGAGTTGATAATTTCCATTTGAATAAGGACACACGGAGAAAATACTTAATCTACCACAAATTATTTAATTTTAGCTACTATTTAATCTGAAATTCATAAATTTGTAACTTCAGCTAAATAGTGGAATGGCAGGTTCTTGTGTAGTGTTTTGGTTTTTTTTTTAATATTTTGTACGTGTGATAGTTCCATATTAAGATGCATCTTCCCTTCAAAATACATTGGAAAACAGTTGTCTCGTACCTATTGATAATTTTTACATACTGTGTAGCTTTCAATCTTGAACCTAGAGTTGTGATTAACAAAAATTCACACAGCAAGATTTAGGACAAAAAGATAAGGTAAACAAACAGCAAATATTCGGAGAAAGTTCATGGAGATAAATATTTTTTTGAGTCATTGATGACCTTTTTATATTGTCTTTTGCAGACAGAACTGTGGATTATCCATTACCATTTTTTTGCACATCTTTGATTACTTAGCTTTTCATTTTAATAGATGCAGACTCATTTTATTACCATTAACCTCTTTACTTCCGACTGGTTTTACTGCAATAAGGCTGATCTCTTTATTAAGACCACATAATTTTTAAAGTATTTAACTTCAGATCAGATAATTTTTGAAGTATTTAACTTCAGTAGGATTGTTTATAGTTGATTACTTAACCTGAGCAATAGGTCTACATTCTGAGCCTGAAATTGTTTTTCTAATATTTATTAGTAATTTTGCATTAACACATTAATTTTATTCAGTGCATTCCAATTTTCATTCTAGTGAAGCTGAAAACAAATTTCAACATTTTGAAAGACTTCAACTGTGATTATGCCTACTTTTAGATAGGAAAAACACAATACAAAAAATATGGGGTTGGTGGAAAACTGTACAGCTTTTAGTATTTCTGACTGAAAGGTGTTATATATCTGTTTATGCTACTGCTTGCATGTTTTATACATGATGCACAGCGCTTCCATTGAAAGTAATAAAAATGCTAGTTTTAATTTGAAACATAGAAGTATAAAATGATTAGGACTGGAAGAGACCTTAAAGTTCATCCAGGTCCAGCCCCCCTGCTGCGGGCAGGGACACCTTCCAGTAGACCAGGTTGCTCAAAGCCCCATCCAACCTGTCCTTGAACACTGCCAGGGATGGGGCAGCCACAGCTTCTCTGGACAACCTGTTCCTGTGCCTCACCATCCTCACACCCTCTTCCTAATATCTAAACTAAATCTCTCCCCTTTCATTTTAAGGCCATACCCCCTTGTCGTATCACTATGCTCTTGTAAAAAGTCCCTCTCCAGATTTCCTGTAGGCCCCCTTTAGGCACTGAAAGGCTGCTATTAAGGTCTCCCCAGAGCCTTCTCCAGGCCAAAACAACCCCAATTCTCTTCATCTGCCTTCATAGGAGAGGTGCTACTGCCTTATCCTACAAAGATCCTCTTCATGCCTCTCTAGTCTTGCTCGAGAAGGTTCATGTCCTTTTCATGCTGGGTGCTGTTATAAACAGATGACTGAAACCAATTTAAAAACAAAAACTATTTTAATTAGGCTGAGAAGCAATAAGCAAAACCA